>VDFB02271358.1:839263842-839297541 GCA_007258455.2 Sequoia sempervirens
GAGGACAAACAGAGATCATTTGATATGCATGTAGAGCAAAATTAGGGTTTCCAACTTCAGAGCCTGAAAAGAAGGGTAAAAAGTTAGAATTTTTGAAAACCGGTGTAAACCACCACGATTAGCATCCTTCAGGCTATCTACTGGTAAAATTTCAAGTCAAACGGAGCACTTACTATTTATAGTAAGTCATTTTGGAAACTGGCTAAAAATAGCAAGTCAGGTGCATGCGCCGATGTCAGCAGATAGGTCACGTGGTGAGGAGCGCCTCAGTCAAATTTCAGGTCAATCAGAGCAGTGGAGCTATCAGAAGCAAGCATTTACTATTTATAGTAAATCATCTTCAAAAATGGGCTAAAAATAGTAGGTCAGTTCGAAATGGCAGTGTCGACAGGACAACAAGGTCATGAGGATGTAGTGTGCAAAATTTCAAATCATTCTGAGCTTCAGAGATGCAAAATCAGAGGGCTTACTATAAATAGCAGGGCATGGATAAGCTGGCGAAAACAAAGAAAATTTCTAAGTCTGGACTCCATCCTACAACCATGGCAAAATGCGCCCACCTTGAAGCATGAGAGCTAGAAAAATTCTAAGTGTCAGGTTTCATCCTTCATCTAGGCCCAAAGGCGCCCAAAATGCAAAAGTCAAAGAAAAGTCAACACTTTTCATCCTGAAGGCATGGCAAAATGCGCCCAAGGGAAATTCATGGAAGTTGAAAAATTTTCTAAGTATTGAACTCGTCCTCCTCACCTCTCAGAATGCGCCCATCCTCCTCAAGGGGTAAAATGCGCCTAAATTGCAAGAGAGTCAAAGTGGTCAAACAAATTCATCCTCCTCCTAGGTGAAAATGCGCCCAAAAGCATGCATGTGAAGACGAAACCAGGAAGGTGAAGGGTCACTCCAAGGCGTGGTTATAAGTCTCATCCTTCACCTACATTAAAATGCGCCCAAGATGAAAACAAGTCAAACTAGTCAACAATTCTTATCCTCCACCAAGGCTAAAATGCACCCAAAAGAGGTCAAGTAGAGACAAAAAATGGAAGTTGAAGGGTCATCCTTCTTGCATGTCAAAATGCGCCCAGCAAGGAGTAAAGATGAGAATTTTTTTTTCTAAGTTTGAAAATTGGAAGCTTGTGCCTCCAAATGCGCCCTTGAGTGTAGAGATTCAAAATTTGCCTAAGTCATGAAATTGGAAGCAGGCATACCCATATGCGCCTCAACAAGGAGAGGGACCTAACATATTTTCTAAGTGTTAGAAAGTTGAAAGTACAAGCACTGAAATGCTCCCTACCTTGAAGAGGATGAATGAGGGAGAATTTTGACTCAGTCGTTAAAAGTGAAAGCACAGGGGTTCAAATGCGCATAGCTTGTGAGAGTGCAAGAAAAATATTCTAAGTTATGAAAAGTGGAACCTCCATGGTGGAAATGCGCCTGGCTTGAAAGAGGTAATATCAAAAGTTCAAAATTTTCTAAGTGTGGGAAATTTAAAGTGGACTCCTCTATAGGCACCTAGAAGGTATGTGAGGAATATTTCAAGGCGTTGGAAAATTTTGAAATTTAAGATACCTCCTATCAAATGCGCCTAAGCTTGAGTAATGAAGTGGTAAAATTTATTTTCCTAAGTATTGATATTTAAAATACGTCTAGCTTGGAGGGGTAATGAAATTCTCTCAAGAATGAATAAAATTGGCTGTGGGTATGATAGAATGTACCGGCTTCATGAGATGGAAGAAAATTTTCAAGTCAGAGCAAGGAAATGCGCCTGGAATTGAAGAGATGGATTAAATTTGCTGAAAATTATTTTTCTAAGGTTCAAAATTCAAAAATTAAATGAACCCGTTCATTGGGTACCCATGGATTCGACGCGTTCTGAAGGAAATTTTCTTCTGGGTATTGAAGATTATCGATGAGGAATGGATTTTGAGATCTTCCATAGCTTGTCAGGGATTTCAAGGTGAAGATTTCAAATGGGCGCCAGGTTGATGAATTTCCTAAGGGAAATTTGAAAAATTTTCTAAGGCAAGGAATAAATGATGTTGTCGAAGATAAAATTGCCTTGGCCGATGAATTTGAAAGTGATCGCCTAGATGATTTTTGATCAAATTCCTGATGAAAGAATTTCTTCTCAAGCCAGAGTTGAATGAAATATTAAAGTGAAGAGCACCAGGCAGAATGCAGGATGGGTTGAAAATTTGGCCAAGGCATGAAGAATTTGAACGCGAAGTTGGCTAAGGAAAAATGATGAGCTCTTGAAGATCAAAGCGTGAAAATCAGGTAAGTAAGGTGAAGTTATATTATGATGTGTTCTAATGCTCTTCTCATTGCTTGTTTTGCAGGAGGAACGTCGAGGTCAGAGCACGATGACTTGAAGTGGCGAATCACGATGATATTACAACCTTCAGAGGAAGATAAAGTTATGAGTTTCACATGGAGGAGGAAGAGTCACAGAAGTTGGCTAAGTGACAAATAAGGAGCGTCTTCAAAACTCAAGATGGAGAAAAGAGTGGAAGTTCGAGCAAGGTCGAAGAACAATGTCAAGAAGAAGATCAAGAGCAGTTGAACTCCATATTCTACCAAATTTTATTGTCTGAGGAAGCAATCTTAGAGAATCTTTTACCCTCCTTCAAACGATCAACATAATTGGTTGAACGCGAACAACAGGGCAGTGTGAACGCGTTTCAAGGTTGGAATCTTCTAGAAGGATGATGGACATTAATGGCTCATTTATTACCCCACTCCTCTTGGTGGCAGTTTTTAGGGCGAATCTTGTTTAGGGCTGAGGTGGCACAATCTGGGCCATCCAGCCGATTGTAATATGAGCCGTCCGTTGGACTTGGCCAGCTATAAAAGGGGGAGTCCCCCTTCATTTGTACATTCATGAGATAGTAGAATTAGAATAGAAGTTAGAATAGAGAGACAACTTAGAAGTAGCTTAGTATAGTTTAATAGTGTAGTTTAAAGAAGAGGGAAAGTTTTCCCTTTGAAAACTTTGTAAGAAATTGTTGTGAACACTCTCTCAATAAAAGAGTTTTTCATTGATGGTGAATTTCGTCTTTGTGGTGAGTAGCTAGCAAGGTTTCTTCGTCCTTCCAATTCAAATGGTAGCATAAAGTAGTATAATTTTCATTCCATGCAAGTAGATGTTAGTTTGTGGAATGTGGTGTTTGATCTAAGCAACTTCGTCTATCCACACCACTAGTGTATTTGCTGATGGTGAATGCGCCTTGTGTGGTCAACTGGAATATCATGTACTTAACTTCAATCATAGTTTGAATAATGGTATGCGTCGTTGTGATGGTATCTTTATGTCAAGTGGTAGTTTGAACATCTTTAGTCATCTCCCTTGAAGATTGCCCTGACTCCGTGGAAGCTGTCCAATGCGAGGCAAAGCGAAGTTTGGTAGAAGTTTGCTGAAGTTGAGCTCCATATCCCACACCTTAGAGTAGATTAGAATCTTCTTAACCTTACCCCATTTCAATTCAGTACTTTCTGGTTAGAATAGGAAACCCGCACTTCATAGACAAATCTTTTGAGCATTTGAATTCCCTTCTCCATTTCTTAGGGCAATTAGTAGTCCCCTTGATACCCGACCAAATCACATCGAGCCAAAGTGAGCTATTCACCTTTGAAAAGAACCTTGGAGTTGAGCATACGAACTTTCTTTACCAATATTAAGCGTGCAAAATACTTTAATCAGAGAATAAGGAAGTTGTTGTAGCTTTATTCTATGTTGAATTAGGTCATGAAAAACACATCAGCAAGGCAGGAGTGGGAGATCAAAAATAAACTCCTCAGGAAAATCATCAGTCAAAGATAGAAGATCGAAGATCAGCAAAGATCGGCGCTCGAAATAAAGACAAAGTCAGAAGCGTCGAAAGATCGTCCGAGATCAAAGGATCGTCGAAATCAAGATCGATCAGATCGATAAGTCCTCGATCGAAATCGAAATCAGAGATCAGGACGAGATTTCATCGTTCATTTCGATCCGTCGTCGACCAGATCGAAGATCAGAACATAAATAAAGACGAAACCTCGAATCGCGTCAAGTAGATAGAATTATACCAAAAGAAAAACCACGAGCAAAGATCTTTTGTATTTTATTTCTCAAGAAATTCACAATTATAACAATCTTTTGAAAAGTTATAGAAAATGTGACTTTAATAGAGTATAAGAAATCTAAGTTGCAAAGTTCTTATTGAACAAAACTTTCTAAAAATAGAAAGTACAACTCATACAACTACATGTTGAACATTTGGCAAAACTATCAAAAATAGAGTCCCAAAAAAAAATGTCATTGTTGAAAATGCCTTTGGGGTGCATGGGGCTACGATAGCCCCCCGGGACCCCCTTTCACTACAACCTTTGGTTGTATAGTAGTGCTTTAGCTACGTCGAGCACGTACCATGAATGCTAGATAACAATGTCGACTATCTGTCACTACTAGAATAACAATAAAATTGAATTCATATTCCAATAATCTCCCACTTAAAATAAAATTCTTCTCTTACGAATAAATTTTTATATTGAAAGACCACTATCAATGCTACCCATCATCAAGTAACATACAAGCCTAGAGAAGTTTTGCACCAAATGAACTTCTCTCTAGTAATGGGATTCATCAAAATATATATTGGGTTTACATCAGTGTGTATCTTTTCCAAAGACATTTGTCCTCCTTCCACCACCTCACGTACAAAGTGATATTGAATATCAATATGCTTTGTTCTAGCATGATATGTTGAGTTTTGAACTAAGTGTAAAGCACTTTGGTTGTCACAATGCAATAGCATGTTGTTCTACTTTACCTGCAATTCACCCAAAAGTCTATGAAGCAAGATTGCCTCCTTATTAGCCTATGTTGCTGCCATTTATTCAACTTTAATAGTAGACAATGCAACCACTATCTGCAACTTGATACCTAGCTAACAACACCTCTAACTAAGGAGAAAACACAACCTATAGTGGACTTTCTCTTATCTCTATCTCCACCAAAATTTGAATCCACATACCCATTAACCTAAAGACTACTCCCATTGTAATAGATAGCAGCATCAGAAGTGCCTCTCAAATACCTAAGAATCCACTTCATAATCATCTAATGCTCAGGACCTGAATTTGTCATGTAATGACTGACTATTCTCACTACTTGTCCAATGCCCAGTTTGGTGCAAAATGCCTGATCTACTGCACACCATGGAAAACATAAGATTATCGATTATTGATGAGTACGATACACTACACATCTGTGTCTTCTCTGCTTCTATGCTAGGGCACTATTCTAAAGACAATTTAATGTGAATAGGAAATGGAGTACTAACTGGTTGTGCATTTTGCATATTGAAGCACTGTAGAACCTTCTCCACATGAGTTTTTTGTGACAACCACATTTTCCTTTTTTTTTTTTGTCTCTGTGTATCCTCATACCAAGAATCTGATTTTTCTCTACCTAAGTCCTTCATCTCGAACTCCATAGCAACTTGAGCTTTCAAATGGATGATTTTATTCATGTTGGTACTAGTTACCAACATATCATCAACATACAAATGTAAAATAATAAAATTATCATCATCATATCTATGAAAATAAACACAGTGATCAACCTCACATCTGTTAAATCCCAAACTCATCATGAAGGAATCAAACCACTTGTACCAAGACCTTGGCACCTTTTTTAAACCATACAACAATTTTCTCAACCTACAAACAAGATTCTCATTGTCTCTTTCCTCATTTAACCTTTTGGTTGTTGCACATAGATCTCCTCTAAGAGATCACCATGCAAGAAGGTTGTGTTTACATCTAACTATTCCAACTCCAAATCAATGTTGGATATTCCATCATTATCCCACTTAGATAGTTTGTTTATTCGTGTTATTATTTGTTTTAGATTTGTTATTGTTCGGTAGCATATTTAGGATTTTATTTGTTATTTGGTTAATGATTTGTTAAACCCGTGAGTACTAGATAGAGCACACGGTTGCAGTCACGCTCGTGTATAAATATCTTTCCATAATGCAAATGAGATGTCTATTACTCCACATAATCCGATATGTAATCAAAGCCTGGCGTAGGGATAGGCCAATCACAGCGGAGTATGGTGAGGCAGAAATCTCTGCGGAGAATCAAGAATCATAACAATTTGAGATAGCAGCAGCCCATTCCGTCTTGATCATTGAGAATATTGTTGTGATTGCTATCGTTCAGGCAATGTGATACTGAGAAAGGCGAAGATTTGTCTTCATTATTGGCAAGTTCACGTAAGTATTGAGAAAGATCGAGCTGCTACCACTGAGATTATAGTGTGCTCTCGCGTAGTGCCTACCAGCCTGGCTTTCATCACGCCCAGCGCATTATTCTTTTTAGGCGATCTGATCAGAGAGGCTTCATCGGCGGATTTGTGTTTGGAGCATTTGCAAACTGAAGATCGATTATTTCCAGGCCCGTGGTCTCTGTTTGTAGACATTTCTTCATTTCGATCTGCATCTATCTCTCCTGAGGCGGTGATTGGTCGTGGATGTTGTGAATCGGTTGACTGGAGTCTTCGTTGGCCTGTTTGGTATCTGGAATCTCTTTCTATTTCATTTTGGCGGATATTTATAGTTGATGGCGGCCTGCAATTGGTGTTTGTCATTGAGACGACACTCATTCATTAGTCGTGCTGCATGATGTCGTGCGTCGAATCTCCGACCAGAAAACCCTTTCAAGCCTCCCTGAATTGATCACTGCGCTGGCAGAGTCAACAATGGTGGGCGATTGTGGCGACCCTGTTAGCAAACGTAAGACGACTGAAGAAGATGACCGAAGCTCCTCCTAATCTCAGAGCAAACGGAACTGTTTCATCCAGTCACCAGTCAATGGCCTATGACAACAAAAAAAAAAAAAAAAATTGCAAGCCGGCCTTTGTGCTCTGCGAAGCGGCGGCTCTTGCTAGCGGTTCCTTGTGGTGATTCAACATCTTGCAGGTGGTCATTTGCTCATCGGCGTTTGTGATAGGGGTCAGGCAGCTTTGTTGGTGATATTTTTTTTTATTTTGTTTTGTCAAATTATAGCTTTCAAAATGAGAGAAGATATAGGACAAGAAGGTCTCTAGGTAAAGTTGTTATAATCAATTTAAAATTATAATATCATTAGTTTGAATGTATGATTCATATCACGGAGAGTTTTAAAAAAAAACAATAAAAAGAAATTGTAAGCTTATGTTTTAAAACAAATTATGTAACTCTTAGCTCTTTAAGGAGGGTGTTATTTTTCTTCCTTCTCTAACACGATGGCAAGAAGTTCTCCAAAATTCCTTCTTCCAGACTCTCAGTTACTGCGTGGGACAATTATTCCGCCTGAAAAACTAAACTTAAAACTCAACTTGAGTTTGAAGAAGTTTGGGATGTGGTGAGCAGTACCACATTGTGACATAAGACTGATCTTGACTTGTAGAATAAATTTGATCAAGCCAACAGAAAGGAAAAACCAATCAATTTGTTCAGTGTGTCTGATGATGTTCAACCCTTTATTCGTGACTCATCCACAACCAAATATGCATGGGACAAACTCGAGACGATGTATGAGGTGAAGAATCAGAATCAAATCTTGAATTTGCAAAGTCAACTACACAACCTAGAAATGAAGAATGGAGAACAATTAGAATCCTTCCTCAAGAGGATTGCTAAGTTGAGGGCTTCCCTACAAGCATTGGGGGAAACAATTGATGATGCAGTTTTAGTGCCTATTGTTCTACGGGCACTACCATCTAGATACAAGGTCTTTGTGACAACTTTGAATGTCGTCGAGACGACCCCCACTCTTGAAAAGTTAGTGAATCTTCTGCAAAAAGAAGAGTCTATAAGGTAAGAACATGAGGAGGAGGATCATGCAATGACCACACATCATGAAGGCAAGAAGCCTATGCAGCAATTCAATAGATCTCCCAAACTAGGAAATACATCGCGATCTCAGAGGAAGTGTCCAATATGTGAGAGTTGGACATGATGTCAAAAATTGTTGGTATAACTCATTCAACAAAGGGTCATCCAATAAACCACCTCTAAAGAGGTCATTTCAAAGTGACCTGATGAAGGCGCAGCCTGAGACTTAGAAAATAACCCACAAACAAGAGAATAATTTTATTATTCAGAAAATGGAGCTTTTTACATGCAGAGGATCTCAAATCCCCAAGTTCTACATCACATGCAAGTTATAGAAAATTACAGAATCACCCTTTTGCAATATGCGAGCTTGTCACCAAAAAGTTACCCAAAAATTAGAAACCTACCCATAAATAGAGCTCCTCTTTAATTTGGAGCCAAAACAACATTCAAATTTGAGTTTAGGCGGTTTGGCGCCAAAAAATTACAACTTGAAGTTCAAATTTCAAAAGAACATTTGCAATTGTATCTTATAAAAAGTGCGCCAACTTCCCGGGGCCATAATTTTTGATCCGGGACTCCGATTCGTGAACCGTTTGAACCATTGGAAAGGTCTCAAAGTCAATAACGCACCTAAAATTTTCCATGCCAATTTCGGCAAGTTTCGTGGCCATTCCGGGAACTCTAAGTGCCTCAAATCTAATTCAAAAGATTTTTAGGTGCAAATCTGAGAAACTAGAATTGCAATATTTTTCAACCCAGGAATAGATAATAAAAATCGTAAATTGGGAATTTCATTATGATGAAAAGGGTATCCAAAAATGTAAAAATATTTAAAAACCGAGAAACTTGAAATTTAACTATTTTTGGGTGATGCAAGATTGCCCTTACACCACTGGATGCTCCTGCATCAGACACCCAGGGTAATTTGAGAAGTGACCCATCATGTCTCAGATGGTTGAGGAAAACCAAACTAGTCAACTGCTATCTTAGATAGCTAGGATGAATCTTCCACAGGCCTTCCTCTCCATTTCACCAAATATTCTTCATACTGCCTATTTCTGGTACTCCTTCCCACACGACTATCCAAGATTGCTTCAATCTCCTCCCTTCTGAAGTAGGTGTTGGAATGCCATACTGCCCTATTTCTGGTGCTTCCTCCATTCCACCTTCATGATACTCTGTCAAATCTGAAATGTTGAATACAGGGGAAATGTTGATTCCATTAGGCAACTCTACCTCATATGCATTCCCTGAATCGTACTTCTTCAAAATTTTACAAGGACCAAATTTCTTCATCTTCAATTTGTTATAGGTTCCCACAGGAAACCTTTCTTTCCTCAAGTGGACCATTACTTAATCGCCAGTTTGAAACTCCTTATTCCTCCTTTTCTGATCTGCCTTAGCCTTATATTGCATATTCATCTTATTAATGTGTTCTCATACCTTCTCATATATATTCTTGATGTGTTCTCCAAAATCTTCGGCTTCAACACTTATTTTCTTCTCTTGGTCCATCTTCCTCAATTTTGGAGTTGTTTTGGGGCTACCTCCATACACAATCTGGAACAATGATCTACCAGTCCTTCTGTTGACATAATTGTTGTAAGAAAATTATGCCTGGGGTAAGATCAAGTCCCATCCCTTAGGTTTATCTCCTACCAAACATCTCAGTAGGTTACCCAGACTCCTGTTAACAACCTTTATGCCCATCTATTTGTGGATGGTGTGCGGAACTGAACTTCAACTCTGTCTTCAGCTTCTTCTACAAGGTCCTCCAAAAGTACCCCACAAATTTGGTGTCACAATCTGAAACAATACTCTTTGGTAGACCATGTAGCCTCACCACCTCTTTGAAGAACAAGTCAGCAATGTGGACTACATCATGGGTCTTTGACATGGAATGAAATGTGCCATCTTTGCCGTCCACCACCACAAAGGCTGAATCATTCCCTCGTTGTGTCCTTGGCAAACCAAGAACAAAGTCCATACTTATAGCCTCCCATGGCCTCTGCGAATAGGTAAGGGCTGATATAAGCTGTATTCTAGCTCACTCCTTTAGCCATCGACATACCCTGCGGACTTTGTACAAACTTCTTCACATCCTATGACAACTGAGGCCAATAATAATGCTCACTGATAATGGCAATGGTCTTATCCCGACCAAAATGTCCTGCCATTCCTCCACTATGCTTCTCCTTTATCAGGTTCTCCCTCATTGAACTCCTCGGGATACATAATTGACTTCCCTTCAATAACATGCCATCCTGGATTATGAAATTCAGCCATCTTGTCTTGTCCACTATAATAGGTTCCTTGCAAGCTTTCCAAGTCTCTACAAAATCAAGATCTTTTGCGTACAGTTTCTTAAGTTCATTGAACTGAACCACTTCAATTTGCATCTTTGTCATCAATGTATGCCTCCTACTTAAGACATCTACAACCCTATTTGACTTCCCACTCCTATGTTTCAAAACAAAGGTATAACTCTGCAAAAACTCTACCCATTTCATATGCCTCTGATTTAATTTTCCCTGACTATTTAGGTATTGCAAGACCTGATGATCAGTATATAGAACAAATTCCTTCGGCAACAAATAATGTCTCCATTTCTTTAATGTTTAAACTATTGCATAAAATTCTTGATTATATACATAATACTTTCTCTTGGCATCATTTAACTTTTCACTGAAATAGGCAATGGGCTTACCTTCTTGGCTCAACACTACTCCAATGGCACAACCACTGGCATCACAATCCACTAAAACACTTGTTGAAATCAGGAGGGCGGCTGAAACGGAGTTGCTCTGTTATATACCTTCAACAGTTCAAAACTATTTGCCACTCCATTGCTCCACTTGAATTCTTTTCTATCCCCTCTCATTGTTTCAGTCAGGGGTCCACAAATACTACTAAAGTTTCTAATGATTTTTTTATAAAAACTAGCCAAACCATGGAAGATATCACCTCCGGTAGCAGATTCTTGGGGTAGGCCATTCCCGAAATAGCCTTCACCTTCTCTAGGTCCCGTGTTAGGACGCCTGGCGAGACAAGCAAACCCCAAATTACACTAACTCCTCTTCACAAAACTGCACTTCTTCAGATTAATCAACAGTTTCTCTTCTCTTAACTTCTCAAAGGCTCTCAGAATATGCATCAGATGCTCGTCCAATGTCTTACTGAAAATCAAAATATCATCTAAATACACAATAACAAAACTTCCTAGAAATTCTTTTAGTACGTCGTTCATGAGCCGCATGAATGTGCTCGGTGCATTGGTTAGCCCAAAGGCATGACTAACCACTTGTACAGGCCCTCTTTAGTCTTGAAGGCAATATTCCATTCATCTCCCTCTCGAATCTAGATCTGGTGATATCCACTCTTCAGATCAATCTTTGTAAAGTACTGAGCTCCACTCAAATAGTCCATCAGGTCATCCATCCTTGGCAGGGGAAATCTGTACTTGATTGTTATCTTGTTTATGGCTTGGGGAATCTGTACACATCCTCCACTCCCCATCCTTCTTTGGTGCTAGTGCGTAGGTATTGCACATGGACTCAAACTCTCATTATCAAACCCTTTCTCAACAACTCTTGAACTTGTCTGTTCAACTCCTCATTTTCTGTTGGAGTCATTCTATGAGTTGCCTTATTTGGCAAACTGGCTCTAGGAATCAAGTCAATCTGATGACTGATCTTCCTTATTGGTGATAAACCCTTAGGTACATTATCAGAAACAATATCCAAAAACTCATCCAACATCCCAGAAACTTCTTCTGGAGCCTTCTCAATATCCTCCTTACTCACTCTAGGAATCAATGCATAACACACACGCTCATGCTTCATACCTTCTAAATTTTTTCTTTCATCTACATAACAAATTCTAGCACTACTGCATACATTTTCTTCAGTCTCCTTCAGGGGTTTCAACTTGTGACGAACCCCATTCTTTGTCAAGGAATAAGTGTTTGCATGGCCATCATGTATAGCTCACCTATCAAACTACCACGGCCTCCCCAATAACATGTAACATGTATTCATGGGGATGATATCACAGGGTACCTCATCATGGTAGCTCCCGATCTTGAACTTTATTAGGCACTGCTTATTGACCAAAACTTTGTGGTCTTTCTGCAACTAGGCAATCGAATACAGATGTGGGTGTCTTTCTCTCTTTAACTTCAACTTTGTGACCATCTCTTCTGACACCAGATTATTGGTGCTCCCACCGTCAATAATGACATCACAACATTTTCCTTCACACTTGCACCTTGTGCGAAACAGATTCTTCCTCTGTTCTGGTTCCGTTTCCTCAGTCACCAGGGCTCTCCTAATCACTAGGGATTCTCCCCTTTCAACACCATCTGAATGTTCAGATTGGGCCTCCTCATCTACATGCACAACCCTTCCATGACCTTCTAGCCTTTTTTCTGCCCTTCCTTAGTGTTGTGGACATTCATAGGCTCAATGCCTTTCTTCACCACACTGGAGACACATTCCTTTGAAACCACCTCTTCCAGATCCTTGTCCATATCTCTCTCGTCCTCTACCTCTTTGATCACCACTATTTTGATCACGAAGGCAGTAGAAGTTGTCATTCCTTTGGCTTCGGCTGGTACCGACATCTTCACTTTTATTTTCATCATCATTTCGGCTTCCTAAAGGTCTTCCACTGCCCCTTCCACTTTGACCTACTCATCCTTTTTGCTTGCCATCAAATCTTTTGTTCAGCTTCTCTTCCACCTTCAGAGCAAATTGATACACATCCTCAATGGTGGTAATTCTGACTAGGCTTAACTCCTCCTGAATGCTCGGTCATAACCCATTAAGATATCGGGCTACCTTCTCCTTATTGGCCTCTGTGTGGCCCGTTCTGATGATTATCTTGTGAAAATCTTTAGTATATTCTTTCACAGATCTATTTCCTTGCTTCAACCCTTGCAATTTGTTCAACAGATCTAACTCGTAGTCCACTAGTATGAACTGTTTCTTCAATTTCTCTACCATGCGATCCCATCTGGTGATATTTCATTTTCCTCTTCGATTTCTTTCCAACTGGACCTCTTTCCACCAAATACTGGCATGGCCCTTCAGCTTCATTTTCGCAAACTTAACCCGATCTGGGTCCTCTATTTCCTCATACTTAAAATATTCTTCTAGCTCGTTGATCCAGTCGATCAACTCTCCCAGGTTCAGACTTCCAGAATAACTGGGGACTTATGCTCTGGGTCTTTTCCTGATCTTCGAAATGGCCCTTATTAGCTGCATTTGGTCTTGATCAATTGCTTCTTCTTCCTCTTCTATATTTGAACCTTGCTTTTTTTTCCTCTTCTACATTTGAACCTTCTTTCTCTCCTTCATCCCCACTTTCCTCCCTCAGGTTTAACCCTCTTCTCAACTGCTCTTGTAACGCATCAATCTGTCTTTGGAGGGTTGCCAGTGCATCTTTTCCACCAGCATTTTTGTCGCCTTGACAAACTTTGGCACCACCACGCCTACCAGGCATCACTCTTGGAGGCATCTTTCTTGACCTCGACCCACAACCATGGTCCTGGTGCGAACGCCTCACGATCGGCGATCTGTTCACACGCTCAAGAAAATCCGCTCTGATACCACTTGATGAAGGCGCAACCTGAGACTTAGAAAATAACCCACAAATAAGAGAATAATTTTATTATTCAGAAAATGGAGCTTCTTACATGCAGAGGATCTCAAATCCCCAAGTTCTACATCACATGCAAGTTACAGAAAGCTACAAAATCACCCTTTCGCAATATGCGAGCTTGTCCCCAAAAAGTTACCCAAAAATTAGAAACCTGCCAATAAATAGAGATCATTTTTATTTTGGAGCCAAAACAACATTCAAATTTTAGTTTAGGTGGTTTGGCACCGAAAATTTACAACTTGAAGTTCAAATTTCAAAAGAACATTTGCAATTGTATCTTCTAGAAAGTGCGCCAACTTCCCGGGGCCATAACTTTTGATCCGGGACTCCGATTCGCAAACCGTTTGAACCGTTGGAAAGGTCTCGAAGTCAATAACGCGCTTGAAATTGCTACACCAATTTTAGAAAGTTTCGGAGCCATTCTGGGAAATCTAAGTCCCTCAAATCTAACTCAGAAGATTTTTAGGTGCAAATTTGGGAAACTAGAACTGTAATATCTTTCAACCCAGGAATAGAAAATAAAAACCGTACATTGGGAATTTCATTATGATGAAAAGGGTATCCAAAAATGTAAAAACATCTAAAAACCGAGAAACTTGAAATTTAACTATTTTTGGGTGATGCAAGATTGCTCTTACACCACTGGATGCTCCTGCATCATGACCAGACACAATGGGAGAAAAAGGACAAACAAAAACAACAAAGCAATGTTGCTAAAGCAAAAGATTCTCCAGACAAGGAATACATGCTTTCCGCTCACACTTTAGAAGATGGTTCACAATCAACCTCAACATGGTATGTGGACTCAGATGCTACCAAGCACATGACTGGACAGAAGGAGTGGTTTGTCACATTAAAACCTCATTATGATATAGTCACTCTTGGCGATGACACCATCCACCACATCAAAGGTATTGGTGACATTTCTTTAAAGTTTTGCATACATAGTTGTAGACTTACTAATGTTTTGTATGTGTCAGGACTTACCAAGATTCTTCTTTCTATCAATCAGTTTCTTGATCATAATCTTAGGACTGACTTTGATACAAATCATGATAAAAAGATATGTCTTAAGATCAAAGATAAGTCTAAAAATTCAAAGATTACTGCTAGTGCTACTGAAGTTGGTAGAATGTTTAGGCTTGATACAATTGCTAATAATCAAGCCTTAGTGACTAAGGACTATGATCTTTCAATGATTTGGCATCGTAGATTTGGTCACTTGAGCACTAGTTACTTGTTGAAACTCAGTCAGAAAAGCATGGTCAAAGGGCTTCCCTCACTTGAGAAGTCAAATGTCATTTGTTCTAGTTATTGCTGGAAAACATCATCAGGCACCATTCTATCCTAGTGAGCAGCCAACCCTAGCAACTAGAGCATACCAATCTGTGCGGTCCTATGCCCCCTAGTCACAATGGATACATGTACTTTCAACTTTTTGTTGATGATCACACAAGGAAAATGTGGGTCTATTGTTTGCAGCATAAAGATGAAGCTTATGCCTACTTCAAAGAGTTTCACACTCTTGCGGAGAAAGATACGAATCATTGTATTCATGTCCTCTGCTCAGATCGAGGGAGGGAATACACCAGCACAAAATTCTCCACATATTTTAAGGAAAATAGCATTCAACATCAATTGACTGCAACATACACACCTCAACAAAATAGAGTTGTTGAAAGGAGTAATCACATCATTGTGGAGGTGGTCTTAAGTATGTTGAAATATTCTCAACGAGATCATGCATATTGGGCCAAAGTTGTTTACACAACAATTTATCTTTTGAATCATGCACCCACCAAAGCACTTAATGGCATTACACCAGAAGAAGCATGGACAAGGGTAAAGCCTTCTATCTCTCATCTTTGTGTGTTTGGATGCATAGCCTATATGCACATTCCTAAAAAAAAAGGAAGAAGCTAGATGAAAAATCAATGAAATGTATTCTTCTAGGATATAGTAATGAATCCAAAACATATCGCCTTATGGATCCCAATACAAATAAGATTCACATTAGTAGGGATGTAATTTTTGATGATAAGAGTGAGTCAAGTTCTCCTCCCACTTCATCACCTGCTACAGATAATGCTCCTATTTTCAACATGGATGGTAAAAATGATGGGCACATTAATAATCAGTCAACACCCACTATCATCACAAAACCATTACCAAAATGGTACACTAGTACCATTCGATATGCAAAGCTAGATGGAGTCCTAGACACTTCCATTTCAATTCCAAGGACTTTCAATGAGGTAAACTTAGCTCTAATGACTATAGTTGTTGAAAATTTTGAGCCATCTAATGTTCAGGAAGCACTAGAGTCAAAGCCTTGGAAAGGGGCTATGGATGCAGAGTATCAATCATTGATGAAAAACAACACTTGGGAGCTTGTTGATCTACCACTTGGTAAGACATCAATTGGTTGTAAATGGATTTTTAAAACTAAGTATAAAGTTGATGGTAGTATAGATAAACATAAGGCTAGACTTGTAGCCAAAGGTTATGCTCAGAAAGAAGGGATAGACTATGAGGAAAAATTTTCTCCCATTGAAAAGATAAAAACCATCAAAATGATTTTTGCTTTAGTTGGTCAATTTGGATGGAAATTGTATCAAATGGATATCAAAAGTTTCTTTCTTAATGGTGAGCTTGAGGAATAGGTCTATATGACTGTACTAGAGGGATATGTTGCACCTAGTAAAGAGGAAAAGGTATGCAAACTTTTCAAGTCCCTTTATGGTCTCAAACAAGCTCCTAGAGCTTGGTATATAAAATTAATGAACACTTGCTAAAAAATGGTTTTACTAGGCATCCATATGATCCTAATCTCTACCTCAAGGATCAAAGGGGGGATATTGTGATCATTGTATATGTTGATGACTTATTTATCATAGGTAGCTCATAAGCAATGATTGAGACAACCAAGATTAGTCTCAAGAAAGCCTTTGATATGACAGATCTTGGGCTACTTCACTATTGCCTCAATTTAGAGGTATGGTAGAAAAATAACCATATATTTCTTTTTGAAAGAAAATATGCCAAGACATTGCTTGAGAAATTTAGAATGATGGATTCTAAACCTGTGTCTACACCTATGGAATTAGTTTTTCAGTTATCTACTTTTGATCAATCTCCTCAGGTGAATGCCACTCTCTATCGGCAAATGATTAGAGGTTTGATTTACTTGACATATACCAGACCAGATATCAATTTTGTTGTTAATTATCTTCACAATTCACGCAAGAACCAAAGAAATGTCATTGGCTAGCAGCAAAAAGGGTCTTAAGATATATACATGGTACAATGGATAATGGTTTCAAGGAATATAAAAGGAGTGATCAATTCTTCTTGATAGGGTACACAAATGTTAATTATGCTGGTTTAATTGATGAAAGGAAATCCACTTCTAGATTTGTTTTCTTCTTAGGTTTTGGTCCTATTTCTTGGGGAAGTAAGAAGCAACCCACAGTTGCTCATTCTTCTACAGAAGTAGAGTATTATGTAACAAGTGCAGTAGTTTGTGAAGCAATATGGCTACGTCGCATTTTAGAAGGATTGGGCATACAACAAAATCAGCCTACAATCCTCTACTGTGATAATCAAAGTGTTCTCAAGCTTGTTCGTAATCTAGTGTTTCATGAACGGACCAAGCACATTGAATTTGACTGTCTCTTCATACGAGAACATGTTCAACAAAATAACATCTAGCTTTAATTCTCCTCTACACAAGAACAATGAGTTGATATCTTCACTGAGCCTCTTGCACGTGTGAAGTTTGAAATTTTTTAGGGTTCTCTTATTAGTACTTTAGAGAAATGATGTAATAAGGGGGGAATGCTGGATATTCCATCATTATCCCACATAGATAGTTTGTTTATTATTGTTATTATTTGAACATTTTAGATTTGTTATTGTTGGGTAGCATATTTAGGATTCTATTTGTTATTTGGTTAGTGATTTGTTAAACCTATGAGTGCTAGATAGAGCACCCGGTTGCAGTCATGCTCATGTACAAATATCTTTCCATAATGAAAATGAGGATTTCTATTACTCCACAAAATTTGATAGTCAAGACTAGCAACGAGAGCTAAAATAACTCTAATAGTACTTAATCACGTACAATAGGTGAAAAAATTTCATCGAAATCAATACTAGACTTTTGTGCATACCCCTTGGTCACCAATTGGGCTTTATACCTATCCAAATTATAATTATATCCCTTTTCAATTTGAACACCCACTTCTTCCCAATAGCTTTTCACCCCTTAGGCCATGGTACAAGCTGCCATGTATTGTTCCTATGAAGAGCTTCCTTATCCTCTTCCATGGAAACTCTCCACTTGCTTGCACATTCAAATTCACAAGCTTCCTGATATAAACTAGGTTTGCCAACATCAGTTAGTAATGCATAAGAAGAATTGCAAGTAGGAGAGTACCTTTCAAGTGCTTTGGATATTCTAGTGGACCTCCTCATAAGGGGTAATATATCACCTTGTGACATATTTGGTTGTTGTTCACCTTGTTGATTTTTATCTAGTATCTACAAATTATCATCATAAATGTCCACCTCAGTTGGAATAAATTTTGTACTTTGTTTTCTTTACCTCTTTGCATTGAATTTTCATTAAAATAAACATCTTGGCTAACTATAACCATGTGGGCAACAATATCCCACAATCTATACCCCTTTGTACCTTCTACATAGCCAAGAAAAATACACTTTGTGGACTTCACGTCCAACTTATTCCTATTCTCTTTAGGAATATGAGCATAAGCATCAGAATCAAATACACAAAGAAAATAATAATCAATAGGTTTACATTTCCATACTTCTTTAGGGATTTTATAATCAAGAGTTGTAGTGGGTGATCTATTAATCAAGAAATAGGCTATAGAAACAACCTCTACCAAAAATATATGCTCTAAACCAACAGTACTCAACATACATCTATCTCACTCCATAATTGCTTGATTCATGCATTCAGCAACACCATTTTGTTGTGGTGTCCTAATAACCATCAATTTCCTTGCAATACCAAAATCACTACAAAACTAGTTAAACTCTCCTGAACAAAATTCTCCTCCATTATCTATTTTTAGACATTTTATAGTCTTTCCCTTTTGATTCTCTACCATAGCTTTAAACTTTTTAAAATAAGAAATCACTTCATACTTCTTCTTGAGAAGATAAATCCACACCTTATGAAAATAATCATCTATAAATGAAACAAACTATGGCGAACCCCCAATAGATGTAAGAAGAGCTTCCCAAGAATCTGAATGAATTATTTCTAACACATCTTTACTTCTGGTAGTACTTCTAGAAAAACTCAGTCTATTATGTTTTCCAAACAAAAAATGTTCACAAAAATTTAAATCTTTACATTTGGCACCTAGGAGAAGATTTCCATCTAGTAGTACCTTGAGACCATATTCACTCATATAGCCTAGTTGTTGATGCCAGGTTGATACTAAGTCTATTTCTACTTCAGATATCAATGTAGCTTCTTTGGTGCTAGTTTCCCTAACCAACTTGTAAATATTGCCTACCTTTTCTCCCTTTAGCACAACCAACACACCCTTTGTTACCTTGAGACAACTATTTTCACCACTAAATCAATAAACTTGTTCATCAAAAACTCCAAGAGATAATAGATTTTTCATTAATCATGGTACATGTATGACATGTTGAATAGTCCTTACCATTCCATCAAACATCTTGATTCTTATGTCACCTTTACTAATAGCTTCACAAGGGTTTTCATTTCACATGTAAACCATACCTCCATCACATGACCAATAAGAAGAAAACCAGTCTTTGTGTGGATTCATGTGAAAGGAGACATAAAAATCAAGAATCCAAACATGAATTAAAGAACCTCTTAGGTGAGCATTTAATACCTCTTTGTCTTTCAATTGTGTTTGAACTTCTACTATGTTTTTCTTAGATGTCTATGAAGTAGAATTTTATTTCCTTGCTTTTGGTAGCTTGCAATCCTTTTTGACATGTCCATTTTTTTCCATAGTTCCAACATTTTACTCTTTTTCAACCCGTGGACTTGGACCCGATTTTTCCATGCTCAATATTTACTCTTTCCCAAGTTCTGCCTCTTGCAATTAGAACTTCATTAGAAGATCTATGAGATGTCTTCCACCTAGAATCTTCATAAATTATAGGGCCATGAAATCTTCAAAGATCAATTTCCCACTCGAAGCTAAGTTACTAAGAGCCATAAGCAGTTGATCTTAAGTTTCAGGTTATAAGCACAATAAAATTGTTTGCTTATCCTCTTCAATTTTTACCCCCACTAAAGCCAACTTTCTTGTTAGTGTGTTGAAACCATTCAAATGATCTATGATATATGAATTGTCACAAATTCTTAAATTATACAATTTCCTTCGTAACATAATTTTATTTGCCAATGACTTCATAGATCATACAACTTTTCAAGCTTAGTCAATAAGTCATGTGTAGTTTCTCCTCTGCAACATTGAATAGCACTGAATCTACTAGAGATAATTGGATTGTTGCTCTAGCCATGCTATCCTTTTCATTCCAATTTGCATCACTCATATCTGCAGGTTTTGATGCCACCCCTTTGAGAGTTAGGGCACATCCATCCTTCACTAGTAAAGCTTGAATCTTTAGCTTCCATAGACCAAAATTAGAACCATCAAACTTTTGCACCTCAAATCTGGTAACCATGCTTCCTGTCATTGTTTACTTCTCAAAAAACACAACTTCTGCAGAAACAACCTTTGTCTACTACCAAGTGTAAAAAAAAAGCATAGTGCAAAAAATAGAGAAAAACAATAAGCACAACTGTAACACAGTATTTATGTGGAAAACCTAGTAAAATTATACCAAGAAAAAACCTCAAGCAAAGATCTTTCATATTTTATTTCTCAAGAAATTCACAATTACAACAATCTTATGAAAAGTTATAGAAAATGTGACTTCAACAAAGTATAAGAAATCAGAGTGACAAAGTCCTTGTCAAACAAAATTTTCCAAAAATAGAAACTGTGACTCATACATCTACATGTTGAACATTTGGAAAAACTACCAAAAATAGAGTCCAAAAAAATTAGGGTTGTCGAAAATGACTTTAGTGTAGTTGCCTTCGGCGTGCAAGGGGTTACGATAGTCCCCTTGGGACCCCCTATCATTGTTTGAATAACAATAAAATTGACTTGATATTCTAATAAGAGGCAGAGATAGAGATATATATGGGGATAGAGGAGTGAGGAAGGGAGAGACAGGGAGATAGATATGGGGATAGAGGAGTGGGGGAGGGAGAGATGGATAGAGATAGAGAGTGGGTGATAGAGAGAGGGAGAGAGATAGGTAAGAGAGGGGGAGAGAGAGAGAGAGGGGGGGGGAAGAGAGAGAAATATAGCTCAATATATAGATAGGGAGAGGGAGAGGGAGGGGAGGGGGAGACAAAGAGAGATATATAGGTAGAAGGCATTTTAGAGAGATAGAAAGGTCTAGGGAAAGTGATAGAGAGATAGAGGAGATAGATGTAGAGAAAGATATGGCTAAAAAAGATAGAGAGAAAAAGTGAGAGGGAGATAGAGATATAAAGCATGAGAGATGGAATGAATAAGAGAGATGTAGAGATGTAGAGATATAGATAGAGGGGGACAAAGATAAGTAGATAGAGATAGAGGAGGCAAGAGTGAGAAAGAAAGAAGGTGATAAAGACAAGTAATAGAGATAGGTATAGAGAGAGAGGGAGAGAGGGAGAGTGGGAAATATATATAGAGATAGGGAGGGAGAAATAGGAAGCATGCATGTATATGAGAGATAAATATGGAGAGAGAGCTCAAGATAGATAGATATATACAAATAGATAGAGGGAGAGGGAGGGAAAGAAATAGAGTGAGGATAGAGGTGAAGTAGAGAGATAAAAAGAGGGAGTTATAGGAAAAGATATAGATATAAAGAGGGGGAGATAGGGGTAAAAAGGATATATATATATAACTTGGGAAGATAGAGGGGGTCAAAGCGAGCAAGAGAGAGAGATAAATATATAGATCACTTTCTCAATGTGACTCTCTCTCTCTCTCTCATATATATATATATACCTCCTTAAGTGTGCAATGGGTACATCGAATAAGTTTAAAGTTGAATTGAATTATCATATCCTTATCAAATGATAGACCACCTTGAACATAACTCCACAGGATATGTGTTATCCTTGGATTGTTGGCACAAAATAACTAATAAAAAATTAGTCTCTCTCCCTCACTCTCTCTCTATAACTTTTAGATTAGATTTTAAGTTCAAAATTTATGTTATTATATAAATTAAAATTAAAATGAAAATATAATAATTCTACAAAAGTTAAAATTTTAATAAGACATAATTATAAATTAAATTTAACAAAATTTTAATTGTTATTTGTAATTTCATAAACATACATAAATAGCCAATAGTGGCATGGTGTGATGGTTAAGATGTTTTGTTGTTATTCTTCTCATCAAGGTTCAAACCCCATTAGGATATAATAGCTTCAAATTAAAAAAATAATTTATTAAAATTGAAATATTAATAAAATATGTACTTAAATATAGTTAACTTATTAAATAAATTAAATTAAAAAAATAAAACTATACTTCAAATAAAAAAATAAAAATAAAAACAAACTATATTAAAAATGAAAACTATTTTTTTACCTTTCTAGAAGTAAAATATAAAAAACTAAAAATTATAAGTCAATTCATAATTATTGATTTATTTAATTCAAATAATAAGTATTAGTATTGTATTAGTGGCATCACACCTATTGTAACTTGTATGTTGTAAAAGTTTTATTGGTACTTGTCGTTAGGTAATACTATTGCAATGAGTTTTGTTTTTCTTAGTTAATTTTTTTTCCCTGAATCCTCCTTTTCTTCTTCAAAGAAGCAAATGAGGTCATGGTTCCTCCACCTTATATGTTTATGTTTTGATTTTATTTATGCATGCACAAGTTAATATGATTTAGGGGCGGTTTTGGGTGATGTGAAATTGATTACGAGTTTGATTATTTCCATTCTTATGATGTAAATCAAAGCATTTGTCTTACATAATTGTACTTTTTTACCATATATATTTCTATCAGATGATGAAATCAGATTGTTTTCATGATAGGAGACATCTATCTGTGAAGATGAACCATTCATTTTGTTTCTGATGGCTTTGATAATTTAAGATTAGGGCTTGGATTAAGTTTAGGGTTTTGGAACATGTCTCTTTTCTTTATGTGAAGATGAACCATTCATTTTGTTTCTAATGACTTTGGTAATTTAAGATTAGGGCTTCAATTAAGTTTAGGTTTTTGGAACATGTCTCGATTTGAATTAGGGTTAAGATTTTAAAATTTGGTTTTTGATCTTGATAATGAAAATTATTTTGTGACCCTCAGTAGGAGGAGCTTTTTATTCATAGACTATTTGCCCACCCATGCCATTTGACCCATAACACTTTACCATTTATAGCCGCCAAATGCTTTAAAATAAAGTCTAGCCGTCACTAAACATAAAAATGTTTATATAACCAATAAATATTATTTAATATAATATGATAAATTTATAGAGTATTATATATTATAGAGTATTATACATATTATTATGTAATATAATTATTAGATAAGTTTTATATTTTATATTTTATTTTTTTAATATTTTTTTGATATTTATAATATCTTCATAATATTTAAAATTTTAATATATAACTGATCAAATTAATAATTATTAATATTAATATAAATGCATGTAACTACCCTTTTTTTTTGCTAAATAAAAGGCTAGATAGGGCTAGCACCCATTCATATTAATAAAATAAAATAATACATATGCATAGGATTACAGAACTGCAGACTATTTTTCCTTAGCCTACAAAACAATTCACTTATGCCAAAATACCAAGCTCCCTACTATACTAACTACCGATCCTTACTGCTTAGGATAGTTGTTCTAATTACACTCCTCCTCAACTCGACTCCAACACTCCGACACTCCACCTCCAACACAACACCTATCCATGACCGATTCCACAGATGGCTCTCTTTGACAACTCATTCACCAATGTATTCCCTTCCCTGTAGATATGACTTATCTGAAAATCTTCCAAATCATCGATATAGGCCCTGATGGCGGCCAACCACCTACTGATCTTCCATTTGGGGGCCGAGTTTTGTTTGATCGCATTCACAATGATTAGAGAATCACCCTCAAGATGAATTCTCCTCGCCCCTAGTTCCTTACCCAATTCCAATCCTCTCAGTGCTACTCTGACTTCAACGATGTTGTTAGTGGCTTCACCAATATACTCCACATGTTCTGTGTTCTGCTAGAATCTTCCCCTCTTCATCACGTGCCACACGACCTATTCCACTCGGCCCTGGGTTGCCATTCGATGCACCGTTGAAGTTTATTTTAATCATCCTGAGCATGGAGCGCTCCACTCTACCCCTTTTCGTGGATCAACCTGTTGTGCTGATAACTTGACGCCTACCAGTTTTGGAACCATTAGCCCCTTAAATATCTTTAGCAATTCATTGTCCCAATTAGTAAAGGTGTTATGCTTTACATTCACTGATCTTACTGTTGAGTTCACAACTTCAACAATAGAGGCTCCAATCTTCTTAACCAACCGCTCCCTAGGAATCATGTGGTCTTTAAAAATCCTTCGATTTTTCTCTTTCCAAATGTCTGAGATACAACCAAAGAAATCTTGCCTCCTAATGCTTGGCCAGCTAACAAACCAGTCTACCAACTCTTGAGGTTGAGGGCAAGAATACTTTAATTTGGATTGAAGGAAGTTCCAGCAATACCTTGCATAAGGGCATGAAAAAAAGGAGAGGATTTGCATCTTCATCATGATGTTTACACAAAGGACATCTACCCATGCCAACAATACCAAATTTGGCCAAGCGATCTTGCGTAAGGATTTTCTTTTGAATTGCCAGCCATGAAAAAACACCAACCTTGGGAAAAACATGCTTCCCCCACAAAAGATCTTTTGGCTATTGTTTGTCTTCTACCATTTCTTCCCCAACCTTGTAACCTAAATTGACTTTGTATTCCCCCGCTGGCGAAGCGCACCATCTAACCTTGTCGTCTTCATCTAAAACCGCCCAAGTTCTGTGTTATAGAATTTTTTCCAAAATCTCCTTTTGGGCCTGAGGTGTGTTTAGTTTTTCTAAAGACTTCCATTGCCACTTCAGTACCCCATGTTCCCTTAAGAGTATATCATAATTACAAATTTCCCTACCCCAGACTTGTTTTGATTCTCTTCGAATCTCGTCCAAAAGAGGAAGGGACATCAGGGCAGGGTGTCCCTCCCACGAATCCTCCCAGAATGCAGCTCTCCTGCCATTGTTCAATTCCCATCTGATATGCTTAGTGATAATGCTTCTACATTACAAAATAAAATTCCAAATCACTGACCCCTTTGGTGGGTCTTGGACAGTGAAAAATTGACTATCCTCAGTCGATTCAAGGTATTTCTTTCACAGTATTTGGACCCATTGTTGATTCCCATTCTGATATGTATTCCAAACGAGCTTCACACCCATGGCCATATTCATTAGGTTCAGTTGTTTCACACCCGCCCCCTTTGCTCTAGTAGGTTTACAAATCTTTTCCCATGCCATGAGTGGAAACTTTTGAGATTCCCTAGTGCCACACCAAAAAAATCTTCTCATGATTTGAATCAAGTTGTCTTCTACTGACGCGGGAAGCTTCAAGCAAGACATAGAATATATCTGAATAGCAGAGAGAACCATTTTGAGCATTATCACCCTGCCAGCCGAGGAAAGCCACTTCCCCTTCCAACCTTCCAATATCTTCCTACAATTTTTTAATAAAGGTTCCCAGTAGCTAACTTTATTGATTCCTAAAAACAAGGCCATTCCTAAAAATCTACCAAGAAAGTTGGCATTTTTCAAACCCAAAATTCTAACTAAATCACCTTGAAGCCTCAGTTGTACATTCAAAAACAATACTTCTGATTTGCACCAATTCACACTCTGTCCAGAGGGCAAACCAAATTCATCCAACATAGTCTTGATGCATCTAGCTTCTGTTCTAGAAGCCTCACCAAATAAAATGGTATCATCAGAAAATTGATGGTGAGTCACCCTAGCCAAGCTAGGGGCATCCTCAATGCCCTTCCATCTACCTTCAGTCCTAAAGTGTGAAATAATTTTTCCTAGTGCTTCCACCATGATGATAAAAAGAAAGGGTGATATGGGATCACCTTGTCTAATCCCATTAGAGGACGCAAAGAAGCCTTGTTTTGAACAATTCATGATCACTGAGAATTTGGGTGAATTGATGTAGCCTTGTACCCAATCGACCCATTCTTGTTTGAAGCCAAATTTCTTCAAAACATCCACCAAAAAATGACGATCCACCAAATCATATGCCTTAAGGATGTCGAGTTTAATGATCATGCTAGGAGCCCTTGCTTTTCTAGTAGTGTGAATAGTTTCATGTGCAACAATGATGCCCTCAAAGATGGGTCTGCCTAGGGAAAAAATGCTTTGCTCTTCCGAAATGATTTTCTTTAGAATTTTATTAAGTCTATTGGCAATTACCTTTGATGTGATTTTGTAAATGGTGTTGCACAAGGAAATTGGCCTATAATCCCTAAAGCTCTATGGATCTTTCTTCTTGGGGATTAGAGCAATGAAAGTGTGACTGAAGGCCCCCAACATCATTGTTTTTTCCTTGACTCCTTGACTACCAAATGCACATCAGTCCCAATGATGTCCCAAAAAGTTTGAAAGAATCTAGTCAAGAAACCATCCAGTCTAAGGGCTTTATCAACCCCCAATTGGAATGTGGCGTGTTTTACTTCTTCCAAACTAAGTGAATCATAGAGCATCAAATTGTCTGCATCATTGATCAAAATTGGAATATGATTCAAAAATAACCCCCTCTCTCTTCTATTATCGCTGGCTGCTCTATTGAGAATTGATTGAAAGTATTGCATTGTTGCTTGGTTCACTTATTTTGTGTTTTTCATAACCGATCCATCCTCCTTCACTATCTCCACAATGCTTCTCTGAGTCTTGTTAATATTCACAGTCCTATGGAAAAAATTGGTGTTCTTGTCACTTTCCTTTAGCCACACTTCCCTTGATTTCTATCTCCAAAAAATCTCCTCCATGGCCAAAGTCTCTTTTAGCTTTGTCTTAATTTGTAATTCCATGTCACAGGCTGCCTCGTCCATTCCTTTTTCTATGAATTTTTCATTTAGATTGGATAATTATCCTTCAACTCATGATTTATTCAAGAAAATGTTGCCAAATTGCTCCTTGTTCCAATCCTTTAGTTTATTCTTTATGTGTGCTAGTTTTTGTCTGAGAAGAAACATACATGTATGATTGCCCCCCTTCACTTCATTCCACCAAGTCTTCATTAGTTCATCACCTTTAGGCACCTCTGGCCTTAAGTGTAGTTGGACCGGGAAATGATCAGATCCGATGAATGGGAGGATGCTAGCTTCAAAAGCATCTGCAGAGGGTCCCTAATCTCCACATAAAAGAAATCTATCTAATTTTTCTGCAATGTGAGTGTAACCTTTTCTCCTATTCATCCATGTATATTTTCCATTCTTCGTTTGCACCTCTCTCAACCTCCCAACCTCCACAAATGATTGGAAGTCTAGTTGTACTCTGGACAGAGATTGAGTGCCACCCAACTTCTCAATGTTATCCAATTTTGCATTAAAATATCCACCAATAATAATTTGTGATCCAACCTGTAGCTGCAACCATGTCCCAATCTCTGACCACAATTCCCTTTTTGCATTAGTAGTTGTTGGTCCATAAACATTCACAACTATTAGAAACCTATTTTGACTCAGGATCCTACATTTGACAGCCAACTAGTTCTCCTTTTCCATTAAAGTCGTACACTAAATGAAAAGAGGATTCCATAGCACTCCTAAACCTCCAGAGGCCCCCACTGACTCCACAAAGGCTCCTTCCCATTGCTTCCAATTTATCATTTTATTTGTTATCTCCTGACCCTCCCATTTGGTTTCCTACAGCATAATTACTTATGCCTTGCTTTGATCTAATTGGCGCTTAACCGTGCACCATTTGCTAGGGGCGTTTAAGCAATTAAGTTAACATATATTATCATACAATTTACATTATAATGATTAATTCTTTATATAATTTTAATTAAAATGACATTTTTAAATATTATGTTAATACTATAATTAACAAAATTAACATTTAATTTTATTCACATTAATAAAATTTACATTTATTTTTATTAAATTTAAAATACTATAATTAAAATACTATAAAGGAAAGTACTAGCCACTACGTGGCACTTGTTATTGTACGTGTATGCTGAACTTCATCCAATGCATTCATGGTTATCTAGTTAAAAAATAGAAAATGGTAGAAAAAATATAAATGAAAAAGATTGATGATGATGAATAGACATGATCTCTTTGATTGTTTGCATTATTTTTTCATGAGTCTGCATGGTTGATTGAGTATATCAAGTCACCTCAGTTCATAGAGGGAATTTCTTTGATGTAATAATATATATGGTTGTAAGGACATTGTATATGTTGCTTTTGAATCCAAACTTGTAGTTTGTTTGTTAAATAATCTAGCATTGAAAAGAAGGTTAAGTGTAGATAAAGCGAAATTTGTGTAGAAAATTGGAGAACATAAATTGATATTGTATTTTTCTATTGTATAAGAGAAAATTTGCACTCTATGAAAAATTCCCCTTTTTTCCTTTGTCCACCTTAGAAAACCAACTTTGGAGGCTTAATTCCACTTAAGCCCATTGTTGGCAGTCCACTTGGTGCCTATTTTGAGTGTCGATGGAGGCATTTCTATCAAAGATTCCTGTGTGACATGTAGACGTCTGTGTGGCGTGCTTACATCCCTGACAAATTCTTGCAGCTAAGACAATAGAGGTGTTACTCTTCTCATTGGAAGTGAAGTAGTAACACCTCCTTCGACCGACCAACCCGAATATGGTCATTTTTCTTCATTCTCTCTTCAAATTCACCCCTTCAACATTCAATCAAAACTTCTTCACAATGCTTCAACAGATCAAGCCTTCATTATTGCACACTTCAAGCTCCCATTCTCACACTTTTGCATCCATTCTCACTCACTCTGAGCATTCAAGTATGCCATTGTAATAGAGGCTTGAGTTCCTTTCATTTCTCCCCCAAGCAGCCTTGAGTGCTCTTGGTGGAGGTGGTAAGCTTCCCTCTCGTCTCCTCTATCACTTGGTTGAATAGCATAGTACTACATTGTAGTGTTTGTATTCTCTTTACTTTATTGCTTGTTTATCTCATTTCCTTGGCTATCCATGGAGGTGGAAAAACCTAAATGGGGGTCTAACTGATGTAGGCTCCTATATAGCCACCCAACATTTTCCCTCTTTCTGTGTGCAATAGTACGTGCTCTTCAAAGGATCAACTGACGAATGAACTTCTCGGTGAGATCCTCCTTGCCCTTTTCACTCATATATTTCTACTTTACAACATTAGAGAATACTTTGTTTATTTTCTAGTTTCATTCTGGCCTTTTAGTTGAGTAGTTGGGCCATTAGTCATTTTAGCAGGTTTGACCTTGTCTCTCCTATTGTCTGGCCATATGGACATGAACACACTCTAGAGACGCCAGTGCACCATGCTATTGTCCAAATACCATGCTTCCATCTTTAGAAAAAGAGCTCCCTGAGATGCAAAGTTGAATCGTAAAATTGGCTTGCCTAGCCCTGCATTGAAACTCAAGATTGGAGAGTGGTCATAGGACATCATAGTCCTCATCAATCTCATCCTCATACCCCAACCATCACACTTAGCTAAGGTAAGTTAGGGTAGCCTCTCACATCTTGATCCTCTGTGACCTAGGGTCTTGCACACGGTGGTCCCCCTCTCTTACATTTTTGGTGAACCCAACATGAACCATTTTAGTTTCATTCTTGCGATATTGATAGTCCCTTTCCTTGTACTCTAGGAGTGTTGTAGGTGTGAGTGTTGTAAGGCTACCGCCTTGCAACCCAACCTACGACCCCTAGTTGGTGTAGTTGGAAGGTTTCAAAGGTATTGCATGACGAAACCTTAATTTGGTCACCATCTTATCCATTAATCTTTGGGGATTCTGTGAAAGTGTTGTCTAGTGTGCATAATGGCCTCCTTCCTGCATCAACCCTTCCCCTCTACACAACCTATGGATAGTAGTGCTGGCATAACTTTTACTTCATAGGACTTGTCGATGGGATTTAACAAGGAACCATCTCCTCTTTACATTCTTTCACAAATCAATGGAAAAATCGTAGTTGGTGTTCTCATTGATCTGACATCACAAGTGAAGATAATAATGAAGGAGATTATCATTATAAAAATTTTACATAAGGATGGATACAATGCTCCTGTGAGTTTCATCCACACACATGATGAGATTTCCGTACCCCCTTGGGTAGTATTGTCCTATCAGTCTTAGTTGAACCTAAGTCTATGAATCTCTTGTTTGATATCATTCCTAGATCTAAAATTTTCAAAGTGAAATTGGGTATCCCTTGGTTGGTGGCGATGAACGTGGTACCCTCTGTCATGCATAAATGTTTAAAATTTATCCATGGAGGTTTCGTGCACATGATCCATGACATCGGTTATAGACCATCAGTTGCATGTGGTAGCTACTCCTTGGATCACCCCTGGCCTGCATCCATGGGTCCCCTTCCACCTAGGATGAACCTTTTGCATAAAACATATCAAAACTCTAAGAAAGGGTGTCTAAGGCTGAAGGTAAGGTACGCTCCCTCGCCTTATGCTATCTCACATAGGGCTTGCTTGAAGGCTAACAGTGATGTCGTCAAGGCTTGAAAGAGGAAAGAAGAGAAGTGCTCTTGTCATCCTCCTTCTTCCTCTTTTGCTGCCTAGTCTGACACTTATTCTCGCTTAGCTGTGGTACCATTAGGATCTACTCCTCATTTGTATGAAAACCCTTCAATGCCTGCTTGGTGAAAGCCTAAGCATCCCACATTTGAGCTTCATGTTCTACTGACAAAGCCTAGACCCATTTGGTATGACAGGAAGGTCTCCTAAGGAGAGTCCTCCTTGTCTCAACCTCCGCGGCCTCCTACTGCTCCTACTCCTAAGGCAGTGAGCGAAATAGGCCTGTTGTTGAGGCTCTCCTATTGCTCCCCAGCCTATTCCTCCTACTCCAATATAGGAACCTATCCCTTTTCCTGAGATGGTCATAGTGGGTGTTCCTATGGTTGATTAGGAACCTCTTGTCCCTTCGCAAACCCCGACCTCTAACTCCAAGAGCCATAGAAACCGCCTTCCATGTGAGCGCAAGTGTCGACGAAAGGCTCTCCTGGCTGAGTAGGCCACCTCACAGTAGGAGGAAGGAATGACCACTCTTGTTTCAGGACCTCTTACAACATCTTCTTCATCCCTTCCTTATATTTCTCTTTAGTCTGATTTGCTCCCGACTTCTGTTGTGAGCACGAATGCACCTAACTCTAAACAAGTAATCACTTCTTTGATGGAGCCGCCTTTGCTGATGTCCATTCCAGACATTTAGCCCTTCCCAAAGCCCATGGATATGGTTAATACCTTAGTTGTATCCTTTACGGTTCTTCCTTCCTCTTCCTCTACACCCCTAGCTTTGTTTGTGGGGAGTTGATCTCCTCCAATGAAGAAAGAGGTAGAGGCTGGTCCTTCTAGCAATGAAGGATGTAAGAGGAGTCCACCTTCTTCGTAAGGTGGTCTTGTGATGACTTGTTTTGTCATTGTGACAGAACTGGTCTCGACTTCCCCTGAGTTTGTCACTACTCTTGAATCCTTTGATGAGCTTAGCAGTGAACCTTAGGCACAACCCGTCTCGTTTGTTGAAGACATAGTGCTCCTATGGAGTGCATGTTTAATTTTGTGGACAAAGTCTTGGCCTTGTTAGCAATCTTTGCAAAATTGCTAACCTTAACTCCATAAGATCTTGATGGAGAGGACCTCAAGGGGCCCTCTTCCTTATCCCTTGTTGCAGAAGGGTCAGATGCTCCTCCTCTTAACATCCCACCATTGCAGGCTCATCCTCCTTCCCCTTGTGAGGATCTAGATTGGGAAGCAGATGACCTCTTGGTTGATCAATGTTAGGAGGAGGCCCCTTTTCTTGATCTTGTGTGTGTGTGTGTGTTTTGTGATGTGTTCCCCCATACTCATGCTATGTGTGCCTAGATGACCCTCATCACCCTTTTTGGTGCTTGGATACAAGCGTGGTTTTTGTGTTGTGAACCTTCTTCTATTTGTATCATCATTCTTCCATGTTTGTGCTTGAATTTCAATAAATTGGGGATGATGCAAAGCATCGAGGGAATTTAGGCTTCCCTTCCATGTTGACCCAATTTTTTATTTTTACTTTGCTTTCCATGCATTCTTCCTGATATGGTTTGGGATTGATGATCTTTCACCTTGCATTGCGGTTACCTATTATTATATAAGATCAGATAGATCTAACCCTGCTAAACCAGATCCCCATGTGCCCTTTGTTTGTATTTTTCTTTTCTTTTTCGCTTTCTCTTTATCTTTCTCTCTTCTTTGCTTGAGTTGTCCCTCCTATGTGTGACAATGCTCTTCTTTAACACTTCAATTTTTAGGAAATGAATTCATTACCAACGAATCTTTTCTCGAAAGTCTTCACAAAATTTACCTTAGAATCACATTCTCAACATGAAATCCTAATGGAATGTGTTTCCTTCATCACAAGTTCATAAAGAAAGGACTTGAAGACCTCCCTTTGAATTAGGAACTCCTTTTACTACCCCTCATGTGGGGAAATGTCCTTCCTTTCAAATTCATTGATGAAGTGAACATCTTTCGAAAGGATTCCTTGATAATGAATCACTCTAAGAGGAACAACTACTTTTGAATTGTGTGTCCCTTGAGTAGACCCCCCTTCTTGCTCATGGAAGATTCCCAAGGGACCCTTCCTTCAAAGACCTTTATGATGAATGGATCCTTTTGTGTCTAGATTAGGGGCAACCCGACTAGGCTCATTCCATTTACCCTTTCACATCTAGCTTGGGGGTAGCCTGACTAGACCTTACTTTTCAAACAACGTGTCTGTTGAGTGGACCCCTCTCCTTTTGAAGGGTTCTTGAGGGGCCCCTTTAAAAGTTTTACTTATTGATGGTCTATGTGATCGACTGCTTTTGACATGTTCTATCTACGGGTAGACGTGTTGCCACTTCCTAACTCTGTAGAGTTCTCTTTCTTAGGTACCTCCATGTGAGAGATCTTGGGGGATACCTCCTTGCAAGATTGAGAAATTGTAGGGTGCTTTCCTTTGAGCTTCCTCAATGCAAGAGATCTTGGGGATGGCTCCCCTGCAGGATTGAGAACCTGTAGGGTGCTTATTTGGGTGTTCTTCATGCTTGAGTTCATGGAGAATACCTTCCCTGTAGGATTGAGAACCTGTAGAGCGCTTCTTTCAGTATTCTTCATGCTCTAGTTTGTGGAGAATACCTTCCCTACAAGACTGAGAAACTGTAGGGTGCTTCTTTTGATATTCTTCAAGCTTGAGTTCATGGAGAATACCTTCCCTATAAGACTAAGAGCTTGTAGGGAACTTCCTGTTGGTATGTGGCAACTGATCATGCTATACTGTATAGCCCATGGTATACTGTACACCCCGGCCCCTTATCAATGAAAAAGGAAAAATCTCCGAAAAAGAAAGAAAACTGACTTTGTAAAACCCTAATTCTAGAAGCTTCTAAAAGCTTGTTAAAAGGGGTTGGGATGGGGGTTATAGTATGATGAAAAACGTGATTATTCGCAAGATTGTAATAGGTTTTGCACTGGATAATAAAAGTATTGGATGGCTACAGTTTGGTGGATGTAGCCCAGATTGGGTGAACCACGTTAAATTCTCTGTGTATGTTTTAGTTTCTCTGTTTATTATTTAAATCTGCATTTAATTGTTAGATATCTACCATCTCTAACCCTAACAAGTGGTATCAGAGTGAGTTGTGTTTCGATTATCATTTGTAGGAAGATCTCACAGTTGAGTGGGAGTCTCACGGTTGAGTGGGAGCAATGGCAGACGAGGGTAAGAAGGTTGAGAAGTTTAATGGGCAGAACTATCAGTTATGGAAGATGTAGATGGAGGACTATCTCTATTAGAAGGATT
>VDFB02271358.1:839307174-839411827 GCA_007258455.2 Sequoia sempervirens
ATTTCTATTGATTCCTTATCCTAAATAATAAAATCAATACATTATCCTACGCAAGCTTAATAAAAGTATGGGAAAACCCATGACTAAGGGAAAATAAATTAAACCACTAGGAAAATAAAAACCTACATCAACATTTTTCACCTTCAACTTCTTGTTATTTCCTTCATATTGACCTTTCAATTCCTTTCTTTCTCAAAATCATCTCCATCATTTACTTCCTTGAAATGGGTCTTAGACCTAGTGGTGTATACATTTACAGATGATACCTATGCATTAGGCCTTATTGTTGATTTATAATGCCTAAAAGTGTGCTCTCTACTTGAAGGTTTGTTTACAATATGACAAAATTTAGCCTCTAGCCATCTCTTACTTTTATCAAGTACACAATATGATCTTGTGAAGATATAAATAATTTCCCTTTTTGACCATCTAACTTTAGGTAAAGGTTGTGACTTCACAATCTAACACTCTTCATCAATCATACCATAATTATGATCAATCATTTTAGGTAATATCTAAATTCAAATTGAAGGCTTCCATTTGATCTATTGTGATCCTTGTTCAATCTCTTGTTTAGACTTCATGGTCATTAGTGTAATCCTCCCAATAGTCTTCCAGATGAGATTGATGTTCATACCATACACCAATGTATATATTATCTTTTTTTTTTTAAATTCCATCAACAAATGGTCTTGCAACAAATGTATAAAAATATTAAATGTAGAGTGAATTATATAAAAATTCCTAACATCTTCATGAGTTGTGCAAGTATAATGGGTCAAGTGCATAGGAACAATATATCCCACTTTCCTTTGATCATGAAACTTCTTACTCACATGATCCATCTATCTACATACCTCTGGGAGTATAATGTAATCACTAAAAAATCTTGGCAATTTGTATGCAGTGCTTTCAAACCTCCCAATATTGATACATGTAAATTTATCAAATTGGATGAAAATTCTACTGAACTACATTATAAGTTGTGATGCCTCCTAAGGAATTTTTGCTTCAAGATTAACATTTATTCTCTTGACATTGAGCTTGCAAAATGCATCAATCACCCACACGTAATACTTGCTTTCATACTCATCTTGGAGAGTAGGATAATAATTATACACTTGAGTGTTATTTGTGAGAACTTTAGAGATCTTCAATCCTAGCCACACTATTTGAGTACTCGCTATAGCATAGAATAGGTATGCACACATATGGAATTTAGTAAATTTTAAAGAAATTCACAAATTGGTCATGCATATGATCATTAATCATTTTTTTCCAATATACATATTGTGATTCACTACAAATAACCAAAATGAACCGGCACATCCATTTCTCAAAAGTAATTGAATATTTACTTACTACTACTCTATGAGGCAATATACTCATGTGCCTGATATGTCATCCTTAAAATGAGACCTCTAGAATGTTTTTAGGGATTTTGAGACTTCCCATTATTTTATTTTACCATCCAATGTTTTTCTATATCCTTATGAGATATCAATCTTTCTTATCTAGGTAATATGTCCATTCTATCTTAATAGAAACGCCTATGGATTTGTCTTGCATAGGTAGCTTGAGTGCATTCCCTATAGACTCAACATCTAGTTTTACTATGACAACTCCATCTGCAATTCTCACCTCTTTGGGCTCCAAGGATGATAATTTTCTATGCAAGGACAAAATTAAGACATTGAATTGCCAGTGGGAAACCTCTCACATGAGCAGGCCCACTTGCAATTTTTTTCTCTACCATATGAGATCTAGGATTTACATTCATTCCCTTATAGAAGTCTTGTAAATCAATATGCTCTAATTTTGTATCTTTCACTCCTGCCAAGTAATTTTCAATAATTGATGCCGCATTGAACCCCATGTATTTAAATTTCATTTTGGAAAACCTCAATAACGACCAAATTGAGTAATAAAAAATTCCTAGTGGAAATTGATGTGTTACTTGCAAGAATGCATTTTCTAAGAACATTCGATATGTGGGATGCACAAAATTCATAGATTTTTTTAAAAACTAACTAGAGCAACTTCAACACAACATCAAAATAGTGAAGAGTCTATAAGAACTAACCTTTAGCCACTACATTTGATGAGAGAGGGAACTTGAGTTGGTGTAAGCTGATTGTAACCATCATCATGAAAACTTAATTTTTTATTAAAAATATCAAGCTCATATAGAGTGCAAGTATAAAATTGAAACCATTGATTTATACTTGGATATTATGGAAGAGAATATTTTTTAATGAATCAACTCAACTAATAAGACAACTTACTTTTGAAGTTTCAATAAAATGTGCATTCAATAGACTCCCCTTTTCAGTGAAATTTTCTTTTCATGAACCTCAAAACCAATTGAACTTTTCTTTTTTTTATTCTTTGGAAAATATTAACTTTCATGAACTAGATATTCAGTGAAACGCATAGTCTATGAACCAAAACAATTTCTAATTTCAATCTTAGAATAGTTCAAAAAAAGACTTCTTCAACAAAATTGTCTATCAATGAAGTCGTGAGTTCTCAAACTTAGAAAGCCACCGAAACATGAGTGTCTTCTTCTCTTTGGCAAGAGATCAGATTCTCAAACTAAAACTTATACTAATGACACTTTGAGGAAATATTTTTTGGCAAAATAAAAAGTTCACAAATTGAGAAGATTGTCAAAAAGGAGAAAGCAAGAGAATAAAACAACTTCATAGAGAACAAAACATGTTCAAAGACAAATGATAAGAACAAAAAGTTCTTTTCAATGAACTGCTAGGCTCATGAACAACATGACTTACCGAAAAGGTTTGTCAAGGAGTTGACTTGCCAAAAAAGATAAAGGATTTAGACTCAAGAGACAAATTTGGACTAAGGACTTGTGAATGAAGGAGGAAAAAGACAACTTGAATCAAACCGATGTTTAAGAATCGTTGTAATAAAAAATTTCTCTAACACTCCCCCATTAATGTTAATAGGATCATCACATATCAATTTTTATAAAAGAAAAATGAAGTACCTCAATAACATAGGTCTTATTTGATAGTGATAAATAGGGATAAAATTATATATCAAGATGAAAATAATGTATTCTAGAATACATAAAATTCATCTCGTCATAATTTATAACCTCAACATTTTAAAAAATATGTTATGAGGTCTTATCAAGAATTTTATTGGAGCCCAAATCTCCTCAATTAGCCCCACCCCAGTTTCATTACATAGTGCTCATAGGACTTATATAATACAATGATTTTATAAGTGGAAGATTTATAGAGAAAAGCATGTATAATATGCCCAAAGGACTTAATAATGACTAGAGCTCTTACTTATGCCTATTAGGAATTTCTTATTCTTGTTAAGACATAAATATGCCTAAAGTACTTACTAATGCCTAAAGGTCTTATGTTATGCCTATTAGGACTTGCTTATGCTTGTTAGGACTTGAATATGCCTAAAGGACTTACTAAAGGCTAGAGATCTTATGTTATGCATATTAGGACTTGCTTATGCTTGTTAGGACTTAAGTATGCCTAAATGACTTACTAATTCCTATAGGTCTCATGTTATGCCCATTATCACTTGCTTATGCCTAATAGGACTTAAATGTGCCTAAAGGACTTACTAATTCCTAGAGGTCTTATGTAATGCCTATTAGGACTTATTTATGCTTGTTAGAACTTAAATATAGATTTATCCACTAGGTGGTGTCATTAATATGTAGACTCCCCCTCAATGGAATCACCATAAGGCCAATAATTAATCTAAATTTGGAGAAATTTTCACTATGCAATATCTTTGTAAAAAATGTCTACAACTTGAACTTGAATTTGGAAATATTGAAGACCTATGTCTCCTTTTAATACTTTATAATGTATGAAATGAGCTTGAATTAAAATGTGCTTAGATCTCTAATTATAAACATGATTCTTAGCAAGTGCAATACAACTTTGATTATCACATAGAAGTGCAATACTCACAAATATGTAGTGGAAACTCTTTCATAGATCTTCAAAGCCAAATTGATTCTTCAAGAGCTACTTTTTTTTTTATTTATCCTTTTGAAAAGAGCCACAAAAGGTAGCTTGTTTAGATCAATATTGCATCCATGTGATAGCACCTGCATTATATTATCAAGACATATCTTGAAGTAAATTTTCCTATTAATAGGGTCACTAGAATAGTCAATAACACAATAATCAAGTAAATTTGATTATTGGTATAAGAATAATAAATGCCATGATTAATTACATGCATTTATCATTTTCCAATGAGCATAAAGTATTCCACATAATTCTAGAATAGAATCACCTTGATTGTAGATAACCTAATGACCATTAGCAAGGAAATCATAAGAAATTTTCATGAGAATACGTTTGAATAATTTGTAACTTTTTATTAAAAAATATACACATTGTAATAAACATATACTAGTGGTCCATAAAAAACTAAGAAATTGGTGAGTTATCCTTTCCAAGCTTGCTCTTTGGATAGTGTATTAGGGTGATAGCCACCCACTATAATGGTCAATATAAATATGAAAACAATCCTAAAGTAATTTATAAAATATGCATATTAATTGAAATTTGAGTATAGGATTGTCAAATTACAAAAGATTTAATCCATTAGCCCTTTAAAAAGAAAAAAAATAAACTTAAACAAGAGGTTGAGGTAGCTTATTTAGCAATAAATTATTGCACTCTTAATAATTTCTTAAAATCTCCTAAATTAGGGTATATAAAGACAATAGATTGAGTTGAAGTAGTTGGCATTTAACCAATCTTCATTAGGGGCATTTATTTTCATAGTATTCAATATTAGATCTTTTAAGCATCCTATGGAGGGCCCTTCCTACTTTGTACATTTCTTTTAGCTGCATTAAGAAACCCATGAAACCCATTGAGAGTTTGTTGAGTACTTTCCTTAACTTCTTATTTTCCTTTTACCTTTAGATTCTTGATTCTAATTTCTTTCCCTTTTTGTTTTCAACTTTTTAAGAGTTAAAAAGAATCAATGTTTGTTTCTTGAATCCTACAAAGAGATTTTATAAAATATTTATCTAGATTCCTTAAAAAATATTTTGGTCTTACATGCCTTAGTGCCTCTTCTCTAATAGGGGTATAACAAGAGCTGTCTAAACCCTCTTCTCCTTGCCCTAGTCATGGAACTAGGTGCTTATTTAATTGATACTCAACAAATAAACCTCCCCACATATGTTCCTTAACCTTGACCTATCCTTTGAACTAGGATAGATTAAGATTGAAGTATGCTTTCCTTAAGTTATATGATTTTTGTTAGGATGTTGTATTTTCTTACCACTTGAAAAAGTTGATAATCCAAAGAGCCTATTTTGGTTCTATAATATTTAACCTTATGATTTGAGAAAAAAACCATAAAATATTATTTCCTCATAATAATTTTTTTGGTACATATGCTCCTTCTAGAAGAGGCAAAATAACTAATTGAAAAGAGGAATGCCAAGATCTCTTGATATCCTAATGCAAGCACAAATTTAGTGGGGTTTGGATAATGATTTTATAAGATAATATTACATGAAAATTGATGATATTGGAGAATATATCCTCTCACAAAAATAATAAGTGCAAAAAATGAAATCATGAAAATGGTTATTGAAACATAGGGAAAAAAGGGGGAATCCTTTGGGTTTTCACCTTAGGGATTGTCACCTTTCCCATCTCACAAAAATAATAAGTGCAAAAAATGAAATCATGAAAATGGTTATTGAAAGATAGGGAAAAAAGAGGAATCCTTTGGGTTTTCACCTTAGGGATTGTCACCTTTCCCAAGTTTCATTGAATAATGTGTATGTGTGTGGAATGTATGTGATGAAATGTGGATTTGAGAGATTTGAATAAGGTATGTAATTGAATTACAACTTGATAGGTGAGTCAACCAGCCTTTAACCAAATTTGGAAATGTCCTAAGGATGAAATGCAATTATCTAAATAGGCTAATAGTGCAATTTATTGTTTTGATGCAAATGCAAAAGAAATGGAAATTCACGAATAAATTTAGACAAAAAAAATGAGCACAACAGGACATTGTGCACATGTGGTTCAAATTTGGGGCTAAAAATGGAGGACACAAGCACCCAAGGCATGAGTGTCCTTGTAGTGATTTTTTAGATCTATCTTCATAGTCCTTTGATGTCGGATTAGGGCTTTGTGTTTCTTCCTATAGATTTGTCAAATCACTGTCAAAAATGTTGTAGGTGAGTTTCTGTGAGTTGACAAGATGTAGGATCTCAATTGAAAAAATGGAAAATGGGTCATAAATATCCTTTAGACTTGAAATCTTCACATTCACAAAGATAAGATATGTTGTGCCATTTAGGGGCTTGCCTTTGTCAAACCCTGTGTTAGTGTTTTCACTTCCATAATATCAATGTTAGTGATAGGAAAGATAAATGATAGGAATAAATAATGAAATCACAAATTGCTACAACTCACCACCCTTCAATGACTTCCTTGAAGGACTAAAGTCATGCACATAACCTCAAGTTTTTGGATCTTGCTTGCTTGATTTGCTTGAATGCTTTGGAGACCGACAAAAGTGTTAGCCTTCACAAAAACAATAATAACATGAATACATGTATAAACTCACATAAGATTTGACATGATGTTAGTGTTGGCAAGAGACACTGCAAATGTCATCTGGTGTCGTCATTGATGACAACCCTAGTCTGTGATTCAATCCACATGTCATTATTTTCTTATACTAGAAGTCAGATTGAAGCTAAGTGATTAACTGTCAAGTTATAACAAAGCATCCGACAAAATTGTGTTCATTGATTCATATGCAAATTTTATGTTATCATTTTGAGTTGTGGATCTCAGGGAAGGTTTTTCAATGTATGATCTAAGTTATCCTTGAATCTTAGAGCCTCGTATCAATTGGTATTAAAGTTAGAAGATTCAGTTAATTGTTTTTTTGTTTAACAATGCATGAAGGCCGACCCGATGAATATAGCGTGTTGTGGATATTCGAGGAGTAATTTTTTAAGTGTTTTCATGTTTGAGGATATTGTTTTGGGTCCCCACTATGTTGTGGCCGACTTCAGTTGGTGCACGTTGAAAATTATTTTTGGATTGAGCCAATAGTTTGAATATGTTTTGTTGAAGCCAATATGTGGATGATTAAACCTTTAGTTGCAGATATATATATACAATTGTTTATATCATTTTGATATATGTATGAAGTGTGTTGATGTGTGTTGTGAAAGTCATAAGGATTGTAGAGCAATTATGCATAGTTTCACTTATGCATAAAAGGATTTGTGATGTGAATTAAAGTAGACAGAGTAAAAGAGCAGAATTTGATTGAAGGTCAAGAGTACGATTGATGTGCTTAACCAGAACTGTAATCAGGCATTAGTAGATGTTATTCTCTCAGTTAAAAATTCATATCTTTTGGACGTAATCCAAATCTTTTTAAGACACCGATTCTTCTTTTTGTATTTGAGCAGTGAGCTCTAGGAAGTGCACCCGAATGCATGTGTATTCCTTTTGTAAACAATTTTATTTGAGTATACTCAAATTGCGGATTGACCTCCACTATGGTTTTTCCCCTAACAAGGTTTCCACATAAAAATCCTTGTGTTATGGTGTTGTGGTTGATTGCTTTGTGTTCTTGCATCTTTCTTTTGCTTCAATGCTATAAGTGATTTAAAGATTAGGTTAATAAAGTTAAATTTTGTAGAACACTGATTAACTCCCCTCTCACTGTTCCTTGATTCCAACATTTGGTATCAGAGCTTAGTTCCTTGGAAGAAGTTTAAAAGCTTGGGGAAGATCTGGGAAAGTGATACAATGGATTCAAGTAGTCTTCAACAATAACTTTTGGTGGCACTAGATGATCTTGATCAGTCTAAATTTGAAGTCTGAGAATTGCAGGAAAGCCTCATGAATGCTGAGAAATTCATTCAATCATTGAAAGACAAAATCAATGAGTCAAGGGAAAAGAGAAAGGAACTTTTTGATCAGATTAAATAGAAAGAAAGTAAGAGCATGGAAGGTGAACACCTGAGTCAAGCCTTGAAGGAAAAGATTGAAGAATATGAAAAGCTTACCAGAGATAATGTTGTCCTGAAGCATGAGATGGAATCTATTGTGATGAGGATGACCAAGGAGATTGGTGACAAGCGAGGTCTTGGATATGAGAAAGGAGAAAGTTTCGGATCTAAAAAAAGGAGATTTAGGCAAGGAAATCAGATGAACAAAGTTGGAAGGTATCTAGTAAGAAAATCTAATGCTCAAAGGTTCAATGGTTATTGTTTTGTTTGCAATAAATTTGGTCATATGGTTACTCAATGTAGAAGTAGAATGAATCCAAGTGGTCCACCATTCTCTGGTCAGTGTTTCAATTGCAATAAGTATGATCATAAATTAGTTGAATGCAAAAATATTTCAAACAACATTTTCAATAGAGATGCCAGATGTTATACCTGCAATACATTTGGTCATATTGCTAACCAGTGTAGTTTAAGAGAAAATCAATGGAACAACTGATCTAGACAAAGAAATGTGGTGTGCTACAATTGTAACAAATCTTATCACATTGCTAGATTTTGTAGAAGCAAAAAGGGTTCAGTAAATCAAGGGAAAAACATGTAGAAGGATGAAAAGGGAAAAGGAAAAGTTACTACAAATGAGATCAAGAGGCAAATGAAGAAGACATGGGTAAATAAGAGTCCTTCTAATGCAGGAAATAGTTCAACACTAAAATTTGGTTCTAGTAATTCATTAGGGAATTAGTTTATAGCCTCTGGCCTAGGGGAAGTTCTCAAGAAAATATTTTAACCCCTTTGTCAGTAGTTGGTACTAAAATGTGGCAGATAGCATTGATTGCATTAGTGATGTACAGATTCTTTGGAATCTCTTGTGTAGAAAATTTGTGTAAAATTGAAGGTTCGCAGAAGAATTTTCACAGTCTGTGAGAACAAGGTATTCAGAAGACCTAGGGAAAAAGCATTTATTACGATGAAAAAGTTAGGTGCATGAATGATAAAAAAGTCATTTCTATCCCTCATTTGTCACATTGCATTTTAAGAGGAAGAAGTTTGGAGGGCTCTGCAACAAACTTTGGCAAAGATTCAAGTCTGAAGGTGATTAGGCAATCAAACCCTAATCTAGCCAAAGGTATTTATCTGTAAACTCATGAAATTGAAAATTTTGGAAATGGTTGTTCTGTTGGTTGTTGATATTAAGGATAGGCCCCATTCAAAATTCAAATGGAGCCCATTCAAATCAATCGAGACAAAACCTTTAGGTTCATTTTCTTCCATTTCGTATGGTGTTTTGCATATTGAAGATATTAGGGCATACATTCATGCGAATGTTAAAGAATTATGAAGCTCCCAGTTGCTAAATTTGCATACCAATCACATCGTGGGAGAAGATTTATGTGTAAAACCTAAATTTAAGAATTTGGAGGAGAAGAAATTCATGTAGATTGTGAAGTTTCCCATGTTTGAAGAAAATGAATGGGTTTGGTCTATATTGAGTCAAGTGCATGCCAAGTTTATGTGGTTAAGTCAGCCTTTCAAGATTACAAAGGAAGCCATAAGGATTGTTACTAGTTTAAATTCATCCGGTGGGTTGCCCACATTGAAAGCTATGAAGAATCAAACAGTCACAGATGCAACCGATTCAGTGTTCGACAAGAGAGCTATGACAATTGATATTATTGAAGTGGATTTGAGATTTGCTTCGATGGTCATTGGGTACAAGATCTATCACTCCAGTCGGGATAATTTTGTAGCTAGTACAAGAATCTATGCAGCATAGTAGATGGTCAAAGAAAATACAGAATATTATCTATGTGAGTTACTCCAGAGCTAATTAATTGAGAATCTTGGCAAAATCAAGAAGGATAAGAAGAACTCTTTCAAGTATGGCAATTTGTTGTTATGTTTGTTTTTCTATTTCATGAATGAAGTTTTGGGAGTTGGAAAAGTGCATTGGAAAGGTGATAAACCAGTGGCTGTTCAAAATAGAGACATATTGTATGGAATTAGTGACAACAAAGCTAGAAAAACTGCTATCTTAGGATATTTCAACAATTTTCAGAATGAAATGCAAGCAAGGGAAAGGATTCCTACATCTATTGTGGAGAAATTCAAGGACACGATTTGCTTCATGGTTGATATTGATCAATGTTTGATGGAATTTGTTGAACCTAGAACAATATGGATAATTCCTATGGGTTATGAGGTTAAGGAACACATTTTGGAGTTGTATGCTCAACACCTGTTGAGTAAACCTCAGGATCCGACATAAGAGAGGTTTGGTACCTTTGAAGAAAAGGATATGCAGGTGCATGAACAATTGAAGAAGCCTATGATAATTCAGAAGGTAAGAAAAGAAGTGGAAGCTTTTGTAGAAAGCATGGGTATATTAGCTAAAGATGTGAGAGAAGCTAGAAGGAAAAGAGAACAAGCCGAAGTAGGAGAGCCAACTAGAACTAAGTTTGCTAGTCTGGAAACATCTTCTGCTAGATCTAGATCCACAAGGAGCTCTGCTCTCTGATCCAAACTTGCAAAGAATTCAAATCTTGTGAAAGCTCAAGTCAAGACATTTGGGAGAGAAGGAAAGAGGAAGAAGGAAAGAGCACAAGAGTCCATGTTGTTGTTTCAGAAGATAAAGAAACTAAATATGATGAAGAGATAAGAAAAATGAAGAATAAGGGCTCAAAAGCATCTAAAGTCACTAAGGACAAGTCCTCCGGTGAAGAAAAAGTAAAGAAAAAGATGAAAATTGACAAATCAGGTATGTCTATAGAAGAAGTGGAAAAAACCTTGATTAAGGATGGTTTAATCTTAGAACCCTTTGTGAATGGTATGAAACCTTTGATAGCATTGGTCAAAGAATTCTCGAGGAAGGGAAAATCAAGTATTTGGATAATTTCAATATGACTCTCATTGAAATAATGTTTGAGTTACCCAAAATTATGTATGAAGTCTTAGAAATGAGGAGAGTTAATGCAAGAATTGAAGAAGAGCAAATGAGAGAATTGATGCTTGCTGATCTATGTCTGGTGATGTCTATAGAAGAGATGAAGAATATTCTCAATGAAGCTAAAAGGGACTTTAAGAGAAAAACAAGGGTGAATAAGTTGATGATTGGGAAAACTGAAGAAGTGGCAAAAGACACTGAGAAAATCCTTAAAGCAATTATGTTAAAGAACAGATACAATGTTGTTTCTGAAGAAGTGCATGTTTAAGATGTTCCATTTGGTCTGATAATTGAAGAGGACACAATTGAGGATACTTTGAATCCTCTTGACATGCATGATGTTGAAATACCTATGGAAATTGAAGCTCCTAAAGAGATGTCAAGTGGAGAAGTAGAGATTCCTGAAGCTAAGGAAGAATCTATGGTTGAATAGAAGAAAGCTGAAGCAAAGGAGATTCCCGAGGAAGCAAGAGACACTGCTAAGGCAATAAAGGAGTTTTTGGAGGAGAAACAAGAGGAGTTTGACCCTGAACTAGTTAAAGGTCCTCTCAACTTGGCCACTCTATCTCCCATTGAGAACTAAATGTCATATTGAAGACAGTGAGTTGTTGAGTCTTGCATCCGACATCCTAGAGAAGATCATGCCTACATATTTCAAGGAATCATTTGATTCTCCATCTGGTCAGCCAAAGAAACTTGTCAATTTTGTAAGTACTTACTTTGAGTCACTTGAAAAGTTAGTTATGGATAAGGTTCAAAAGGAATTTGATGTTGTAAGGTTCAATAGATTGAAGGGAATGATTGCTAATGATAAATCCTTGTTAGCTACCTATGTAAAGAACATTCAAGGTGATTTGTTTGAAGGTGGAAACATTTATAATTCATGCTTATCTTTGTCTAAGTTCACTAAGGACACTGAAAATAAACTGAAGGAATATGAGAAATAGTTAGCAGATATCTCTCAAGCATTTGATCCTCTAACCATTTATGTTGGAAAGCAAGAAGGTCAAGTCATATCCCTACTTGACAAGATTAAAAGTATGAAGCATGAAGAAGGAAAATTGTTGAAAGGGTTTGTGAGCTCAGAGGATTGATTGGTCCTAAGATGGAGACAATGCTTAGTGCATTGAAGGAAGCACAGGATGCTATGGCGGTCAGTGATTTGACAAACCTTGAGTCAATAGAGATGCAATATTACTTGTTTTGTGGTCACATGACTATTTTGGAGATTCTAAAAAGAGTTGGGACACTAGTTTGAGCTTGTTGAAGAATAATTTTGTAGATATATTCAAGTTTATGTATGTTAGTGAAGAGTGCTTGTACATATGCAATTTGTTCATAACAATTTTGTTTGATTTTTGGTATGTATATTTCTCGCCTTTGCCATTGATGTCAAAAGGGGAGAGTGGGAAAATGAAAAATGTCATAATTATCTTATGGGAAGTTGTTTTTTGAAGTTTTAAAGGTTGGTAGTGTATTCATGTTGGTACTAATCTGACACAGGCATTTTTCACTAAGTCTTGCCATCAATGTCAAATGGGGATATTGTTGGCAAGAGACACTGCACATGCCATCTAGTGTTGTCATTGATGGAAACCCTAGTCTGTGATTCAATCCACACGTCAGTATTTGCTTATATTGGAAGTCAGATTGAAGCTAAGTGATTAACTGTCAAGTTAGAACAAAGCATCAGACATAATTGTGTTCATCAATTTTTTGTTATCATTTTGAGTTGTGGATCTCAAGGAAGGTTTTTTGATGTATGATCTATGTTATCCTTGAATCTTAGATCCTTGTATCAATTGGTGTGAAAGTTAGAAGATCCAGTTAATTGTTTTTCTGTTTAATAGTGCATGAAGACCGACCTGATGAATATAGCATGTTGTAGATATTTGAGGAGTAATTGTTTAAGTATTTTCGTGTTCAAGGATATTGTTTTGGGTCCTCACTATGTTTTGGATGACTTTGGTTGGTGCACATTAAAAATTATTTGTGGATTGAGCCGACAGTTTGCATATGTTTTATTATTTTGTCGAAGCCAACATGTGGATGATTAAATCTTTAGTTGTAGATATATATAAGTAATTGTTTATATCATTTTGATATATGTATAAAGTGTGTTGATGTGTGTTGTGAAAGTCAGAAGGATTGTAGAGCGATTATGCAAAATTTCACTTGTGCATAAAAGGATTTGTGATGTGAATTAAAGTAGACAGAGTAGAAGAGCAGAATCAGACAAAAGGTCAAGAATGTGATTGATGTGCTTAACTAGAACTGTAATCAGGCATTAGTAGATGCTATTCTCAGTTCAAATCTTTTGGATGTAATCCAAATCTTTGTAAGACAGTGAGTCTTCTTTTTGTATCTGAGCAGTGAGCTCTAGGTAGTGCGCTTCAATGCATGTGCATTCCTTTTGTAAACACTTTTATTTGAGTATACTCAGATTATGGATTGACCTTCACCATAGTTTTTCCCCTAACAGGGTTTCCACGTAAAAATCCTTGTGTTATGGTGTTGTGGTTGATTATTTTGTGTTCTTGCATCTTTCTTTTGCTTCAATGCTATAAGTGGTTTAAAGATCAGGTTAATAAAGTTAAATTTTGCAGAACACTGATTCACCCCCCCCCCTCTCAGTGTTCCTTGATTCCAACAGTTAGGATCTTGAATTGTTGCAATAAATCACTGAAATGTTGCTCTTGATTGCTCTTGAATGCTCTTGTTGATAGGTTCACCAACAATTTTCTAGATTGCTCTTGTTATCTCTTGTTAGGTTTGAAATGGTGCAATAACTAAGTATTTATAGGCATTTATTCAATTTCCCAAAAATTAAATCCCGATGGAAAATTTTAGACACTTGAATTGCAAATAATAAATTACGGACACCGACATATTTAATTTGGAGGGAAATATTTTCCAAGACATTTAGTGTTGGGGGTAACCTGTGTTAGATAAATGCCATTGTTTTCCACTTGCAATTCATCTTTAATTGTTAAAAATGGGCCATAAAATGTATAATTTAGGAAATTAAATACTCAATTATGTCCAATAATTAAAAGGGGGTAAAGCATAAGCTGAAATTGTCAAGGGTGACAATGTATGAAGGTGCAATTATTAACCTAATTGAAATTTAAATGGATACCTTGGAAATATATTGAATCAAAGTATTGATATCTTAAGGCAAAGATGTTAGTACAAGGGTGCGAATTGATATGAAAGTGGCCCATATTCAAACTCATATGCCATAATGAGCCAACCAATAATTAATAAAAAATAGAGGTTTTGGCATATATAAATTCATTTATCATTCACAATAGACATTATGTATATCAAAAGGTAAAGGGAACATTGACCCATTCCCAACTATAGAGAATAAATGACCCCAACAATTATAATTAGTGATGAGAAAATTGTAATCATAGGAACGAACCTCTTAAAGAACCATAATAGATCTCTTTCCTTTTTAATGGGGTATGATCTAATTCCTAAGGTGAATCTCTTCTATAAATAATTTCTTGCATAGTGCTAACATCTTTCCTTAGAATTTGTATAAATGGAAGGGTTTAATTGAAAAAGAATGGAACAATGATTTAATTTCATTGAAACTATTTTATAATGACAATTTCATAAGCCTTGTACGATCAACCCAAAACAAGCATGGGAAGGTTACAAATTTTTGATTTAAGAACAAAAGTTATTTCCTTGAAATGGAAACCAATGTAAGAGGAGTAATGTGACATGACAATGTAAGAGGAGTAATGTGACATGACATAGGCAACTTGAAAAAACTAAATTTAATATGTTGAGAACAAATGGGCATTTTTTGTTTGCAACTGAATCTTGCTTCCATGGTGAATTTCAATAATCAACCTTTTTATTGGTTCGATCATCTATGCCATGATTATAGAATATACACCATCTACCTATACTGAAGCATTTGAACTTGGATCGCTAGCCTTATCATATTCAATTGCATGACTATCTTTATCTGTTATTATTACTATAACGGATTGAATGAAAGGATAATTTTCTGCAGAGATGGGGTGGATGAATGGCAATTTGGCAAAGTCCGTATGAAAGAGTTAGAATCTTATAATCCAAAAACTACTTTCATACTGAGCAGAAGTGATTTCACATAAGGTTGTAATAGAAACCAGGATTGGAGAGCATCCCAGCTAACACAGTTGTGGACACTGCAATTTTTTAACACATTAGAGATTTCTTTTATCTGTGCAACCGCTGTAGCATGCTTGGGACCAACAAGACAATGTATTGTTATGTTCTATCCAACGAGAATGTTTTAGTTTAAAGGATCTAGAGAGTCTCATTTACAATCTATATTTCACGTTCGCCACCTGCATAATCCTGTCTCACTCATGCCTTCCATTTATTATGCTGACCTGGTTGTTCCTCATCATATTGTGACAATAGTCTCAAATTCTACTACGAGATAACAGATCCATGCTTCTCATTTAGATAGTCACGACCCTTTGTAGAGGCTAACATGCAACTTATAACCCTTCCAAACACCATGCCTACTCTCTTCTTTTTTTTTGGGGGTTTTTTATAGGGGAGAGGGGCTTATAGTGGAGCACCCTAACTTCGGGTTTCTCAAAATCTTATGTGAAAATTTCAAATCACTTTCAATTTTGTACAACAATTTATTTGACAACTCATGTGCTTCTATATTTTGTTTTAGGGCCACATAATCAAAGATGATGCCACATCAGCATGTTTTTTGTTGAGGTATCCCAAAAGACCCAAAAAAAAAGTGAGACCCATAGTGGTGCACTAAGTCATGTTTTATTGGTGCGCTGATGTGGCATCACATGATTTGTCACTTTGCATACTTTATGGATAAAAAGTGTTTTGCAATTGGATATTAAAGTGCTCCACTATGGGGCCCACTGAGGACTACTTCTATCCCCACTATTGGACCATGCTCCATTATGGGCCCCTCTCCCTTATATTCTACAAAATTCTTGTAATTTTTACATGATCCATCTCACAAGATGTACTTCATATATATCTGGTATCCTATGCATTTATGTTCTATTTTGTAAAGTGGATAATTTTTATTTAAACTGACATAAAGTTGTATTTCGTTAAACTTCCATCCCAATCATAAATGTTTTATAATTTGATTGACGAATGTATTTTATTTACATTTTAAATTTTAATTTACCATCAAAAATTTAATATCATTAAAATCTTATTGTAATTTTTTTTATAAAAATCATGTTACATGTTCTATTGCTCCCTCACAATTATCTTACATAACAATGATATTGTTGGTTCGTACCTAAAAAACCAATTAATGCATGATAAATAAATCATGTATAATGAACAATCATGGTTTTTCTTATGTACTTATATCAATCCAAACAAACCAATGTTGCTATAGATAGGTAATTCCAATTTAGATGTATGGTTAAAGATCTTCAAGCACTAAACAAACAAGAGATCATCACTTGTGTACTCGTAAAAATGATTAAAATAGTCTAATTGACTCTTTATATATATATATATATACGAACTATACAAGCATAGATTTTACACATTACACAAGATATACATAAAGAAAACCCTTTCAACTAAAAAACCTCATATTTAAAGCATCGTTTTATTATAACGCTTATAGATATAGTCTATTAAAAATAGACTAAACCTGGGGACAATTCTCCCTACTTTCACATGGCCAATAATATTTTTTTGTGCATAGTGATATAACTCACTATAAAACTTCAAATTCACACACTTTCAAATGAGAGAGAATATCCTTAAATATAAAATAAAAGGTGGAAAAATACCTTAGGGGGTACTAGTCACACCTATTCAAATCTGTTAGTGTAGGTTTTTTAATATTATTTTTCCTACACATTATTAAGCATACCTTAGGTTATAGGAGATGTGGTTCATGTGAGGACATGTGGCATAATCCATCCATTACATGTGTTGTTCCCACTCACACTTGGGTGGTTGAGTTTCACACCCTCTTTTGGCCTTTCATGCCACCTCACAAAACCACTCATCTGTCTCTTTCTGAGTAGGTTATGCCACCTATTTGGCATTTTCTAAGTAGGCATAACTCCCACCTAATTTGGTTATTTGGGAGTTATTACCCCTCTTGGAATTATTTGCCCATATCCTGCTATATATAATGCACTCACCTCTCCCTCCTATCTAGTCCAGGTCTAGTCTAGAAGAGTTCATATTAACTCAGTCAATTCAAGAGAGAGTTGAGGCATATTTTATCATTTAGTGTGTGATACTAACATCATTTTGTTATTGCACTATATTCCTGCATTTTATCTCTTGTTGCTCTCATGTGGAAGGTTTATCTTGGTTTTGCAAGTGATCCTGGGTGCTCGAGTTCATCAACTCTTACATGGTATTAGAGCATCAGATCTACAAGCCCCTTCTCAAACTTGTGAAATTTGTGAGTGTTTTAATCAGTATTGCAGGTTGCAGCATACCTTTGCTTGTCTTAAGTAGCTTATTCTACCTTTTCATGCTTTTTTTGGTTGTTGGGGTCATTTTATGTTGTTAAAGGCATTTTTTTGAACACTAGATCCACATTTTTTGTATATTTTAAAGAAAATCCGCCATCTGGGTTTTGTTCACAGAAGAAAAAAAAACTATCTGGATCGTTGCTATTTTCTGCATACAGGTTACATATTTTGAAGAAAGTAAATTAGAACATTTCAGCAGACCCCCTCTCCAATTGCATTTTTTATTTTGCAGTCAATCTTTGGAGGGCCATAATTCAGTCACACGAGCTCTTTTTTTAGAGAATGTTTTTTTGATTTGGGGTAGAATTTTGTAGGATTTGCAGTGGTGTGATCCATTTTTACTCAAATGATCCGGATTTTCTAGAAAATCAATTTTATCAGCAGATCTGAAAGACAATTCTCATTTTTGGAACCTCAAATGGCTATAACTTTCACATATGACCTCAGATCGAGGTGATTCTTTTTTTGAAAGTTGATATTTTTCTGAGCACTACACATTGGTGCTATTTTGAGGTTCTAATTTTGAGATTATTTTATACTTTCAGTATTTGGGTCCAATTTTGGACATTGTAAAACTATGGAAAATAACTCCAAAATTGTAAATGCACTAATTATAAAGTGCCACCATTATATTTTTCTAGGGGGATCATTGATTGAGTGAATTTTGGGGGGTAATATTTGGCCTTTGAACTGGCTTATGTCTCTTGATTTGTTTATTATGTGACTAAAGTAGAGGAGTTTAAGATGGGAATCAAAACACATCCTGCTGTAATAAGGTTAAATTGATGGAACTTTAAGTCTTGGAGAGATGGAATCCTAACACATTGTAGCTGGCTTAATATTTTTCCCTATCTCTATGGACTGGTTCCTAAACCTTCATCAAAATGGAAGAGAGTTGTGTGGGACTTAAAAATAAAACATATCCTGGGAGTAATTGGTTGTAGTTGTGATATAGATACACAAATGGTCACTGATGTTATTGAGATCCCTCATGACCTTATGACCAAACTTTGGGAGATGTATGGAGACTCGAATGAACCTCCATTCCTAGAGGATCCTGTTGCGGATTGTCTTGTTCCACTTGCAGAGTTTCAACCTATTGATGATAAAACAGTTGAAACAAATTTTGATTGGGAAAGGTATGGTAGTTTTGATGGCATAGAATCTTCTCCTCCTATAGAGACATCTACTGAGACTTTAGCTTCTATGGCTCCTAATCTAGATTTAGAGGGTTCATCTTCTTCATCTATGAGTCAATATCTTAAGGCTGAGGGCTCTTCTATTCCAGCATTGGAAGAATCATCTAGTTCATCATGTTTTAAAGATACAATGGGGGATGATAGGTGTAGTCATATGACATGCACTAAGATCTCATCTCCTTCATCTACTATTGTACCTAAGGATGCTCATGATCCAACATTTTTGGCTCCTTGTGATTCAGTGCTACATGACATATATTGTCTTTCAGACTTGGTTACTTGTGATGGCTTCTTGACAGGGATTTCAGACTTGTTCGTGGAGTCTCATATTGTAGATTTGGGAGACATTATTGATAGTATTCATCTTCTCTTTGATGAAGTTGCTTCATCTTCTTAAGATCTTGAGGGGAAACTTTTTGAACCTCCTGTTCTTTACCCACATGATCATTCTTCACAATTTGACATGACTGTGGTCACTATTGAGCACCATTTGGAGAAGACACCTTTGTCTTTAGAGGAGATATTTTTGTCTTCAACTTTTGTTCTACATCCATCTCCACTAGGTTTTGGATTGTCATCTTTTGTGGCATGGCCTAGAACACCTAATTTGATGATGACAACTTTCAGCATCGATATGGGGACACCTGAGCAGAGTTCAGAGACTTCAAACTTTTTCATCATTCTTCCTTCATATTCCTTTCAAGAATGGGAAGATATCCTAAATACATCCTTGGTTTTATTTCTTCCTAAGGGGAGGAATATTGTTCGACAATCTTGGATCATCTTTAGCTTCTTGTGTGGAGCATTCGCCAACAATGCAGGAGATTCTATATTTGGGGACTATATGGTCTCTCTTCTTCTTCTCCTCTCTTGGGGGAGATTTTTGTCCTACGGGTTTTCTCTTTCTCATCTTTGAGAGATTTCATTGTTGTACATGGGTACCTAACATGGCCTTGTAGTTGGGACCCATCTCTGCATTGTTTTATCCTTTCACCCACCTAAGCTATGCTTAAGGGGGGGTGTTAGTGTAGGTTTTTTAATATTATTTTTCCTACACATTATTAAGCATACCTTAGGTTATAGGAGATGTGGTTCATGTGAGGACACGTGGCGTAATCCATCCATTACATGTGTTGCTCCCACTCACACTTGGGTGGTTGAGTTTCACACCCTCTTTTGGCCTTTCATGCCACCTCACAAAACCACTCATCTGTCTCTTTCTGAGTAGGTTTTGCCACCTATTTGACATTTTCCAATAGGCATAACTCCCACCTAATTTGGTTATTTGGTAGTTATTACCCCTCTTGGAATTATTTTCCCATATTCTGCTATATATTCTGCATTCACCTCTCCCTCCTATCTAGTCCAGGTCTAGTCCAAAAGAGTTCATATTAACTTAGTCAATTCAAGGGAGAGTTGAGGCATATTGTATCATTTAGTGTGTGATACTAACATCATTTTATTATTGCACTATATTCCTGCATTTTATCTCTTGCTGCTCTCATGTGGAAGGTTTATCTTGGTTTTGCAGGTGATCCTGGGTGCTCGAGTTCATCAACAACTCTTACATGGTATCAGAGTGTCAGATCTCCCTTCTCAAATTTGTGAGATTTGTGAGTGTTTTAATCAGTATTGCCAGTTACAGCATGCCTTTGCTTGTCTTAAGTAGCTGATTCTACCTTTTCATGCTTTTTTTGGTTGTTGGGGTCGTTTTATGTTGATAAAGGCATTTTTTAAACACTAGATCCACATTTTTTGTATACTTTAAAGAAAATCCGCTATCTGGGTTTTGTTCACAGTAGAAAAAAACTATTTAGGTCATTGTTATTTTCTACATAAAAGTTACATATTTTGCAGAAAGTAAATTAGAATATTTTAGCAGACCCCCTCTCCAATGGCATTTTTTATTTTGCAGTCAATCTTTGGAGGGCCATAATTCAATCATACGAGCTCTTTTTTTAGAGATTTTTTTTTTATTTGGGGTAGAATTTTGTAGGATTTGCAGTGGTGTGATACATGTTTACTCAAGTGATCAGATTTTCTAGAAAATGAATTTTATTAGCAGATCTAAAAGACAGTTCTCGTTTTTGGAACTTCAAATGGCTATAACTCTCACATATGACCTCGGATCGAGGTCATTTTTTTTTGAAAGTTGATATTTTTCTGAGAACTACACATTGGTGCTATTTTGAGGTTCTAATTTTGAGATTATTTTATACTTTCAGTATTTGGGTCCAATTTTGGACATTGTAAAACTATGGAAAATAACTCCAGAATTGTAAATGCACTAATTATATAGTGCCACCATTATATTTTTTTGGGGGGATCATTGATTGAGTGAATTTTGGGGGGTAATATTTGGCCTTTGAACTGGCTTATGTCTCTTGATTTTTTTATTATGTGACTAAAGTAGAGGAGTTTAATTTGGGAATCAAAACAAATCCTGTTGTAATAAGGTTAAATCGATGGAACTTTAATTCTTGGAGAGATGGAATCCTAACACATTGTAGGTGGCTTAATCTTTTGCCCTATCTCTATGGACTGGTTCCTAAACCTTCATCAAAATCGAAGAGAGTTGTGTGGGACTTAAAAACAAAACATATCCTAGGAGTAATTGGTTGTAGTTGTGATATAGATACACAAATGGTCACTGATGGTATTGAGATCCCTCATGACCTTATGACCAAACTTTGGGAGATGTATGGAGACTCGAATGAACCTCCATTCCTAGAGGATCTTGTTTCAAATTGTCTTGTTCCACTTGCAGAGTTTCAACCTATTGATGATAAAAACAATTGAAACACTTTCCGATTGGGAAAGGTATGGTAGTTTTGATGACATAGATTCTTCTCCTCCTATAGAGACATCTACTGAGACTTTAGCTTCTATGGCTCCTAATCCAGATTTAGAGGGTTCATCTTCTTCATCTATGAGTCAATATCTTGAGGCTGAGGGCTCTTCTATTCCAGCATTGGAAGAATCATCTAGTTCATCATGTTTTGAAGATATAATGGGGGATGATAGGTGTAGTCATATGACATGCACTAAGATCTCATCTCCTTCATCTACTGTTGTACCTGAGAATGCTCATGATCCAACATTTTTGGCTCCTTGTGATTCAATGCAACATGGCATATATTGTCTTTCAGACTTGGCTACTTGTGATGGCTTCTTGATAGGGATTTCAGACTTGTTCCTGGAGTCTCATATTGTAGATTTGGGAGACATTATTGATAGTATTCATATTCTCTTTGATGAAGTTGCTTTGTCTTCTTAAGATGTTGAGGGGAAACTTTTTGAACCTCTTGTTCTTTACCCACATGATCATTCTTCACAATTTGACATGACTGTGGTCACTATTGAGCACCATTTGGAGAAGACACCTTTGTCTTTAGAGGAGATATTTTTGTCTTTGAATTTCGTTCTACATCCATCTCCACTAGGTTCTGGATTGTCATCTTTTGCGGCGTGGCCTAGAACACCTAATTTGATGATGACAACTTTCGACATCGACATTGGGACACCTGAGTAGAGTTTAGAGACTTCATACTTTTTCATCATTCTTCCTTCATATTCTTTTAGGAATGGGAAGATATCTTGCATACATCCTTGGTTTTCTTTCTTCTTAAGGGGAGGAATATTTTTCGACGATCTTGGATCATCTTCAACTTCTTGTGTGGAGCATTCACCAACAATGCAGGAGATTCTATATTTGGGGACTATATGGTCTCTCTTCTTCTCTCTTGGGGGAGATTTTTTTCCTACGAGTTTTCTCTTTCTCATCTTTGAGATATTTCATTGTTGTACATGGGTACCTAACATGGCCTTGTAGTCGGGACCCATCTTTGCATTGTTTCATCCTTTCACCCACCTAAGCTATGCTTAAGGGGGGTATTAGTGTAGGTTTTTTAATATTATTTTTCCTACACATTATTAAGCATACCTTAGGTTATAGGAGATGTGGTTCATGTGAGGACACGTGGCGTAATCCATCCATTACATGTGTTGCTCCCACTCACACTTGGGTGGTTGAGTTTCGTACCCTCTTTTGGCCTTTTATGCCACCTCACAAAACCACTCATTTGTCTCTTTATGAGTAGGTTATGCCACCTATTTGGAATTTTCCAAGTAGGCATAACTCCCACCTAATTTGGTTATTTGGGAGTTATTACCCCTCTTGTAATTATTTTCCCATATTTTGCTATATATTTTGCACTCACCTCTCCCTCCTATCTAGTCCAGGTCTAGTCCAGAAGAGTTCATATTAACTCAGTCAATTCAAGGGAGAGTTGAGGCATATTGTATCATTTAGTGTGTGATAATAACATCATTTTGTTATTGCACTATATTCCTGCATTTTATCTCTTGTTGCTCTCATGTGGAAGGTTTATCTTGGGTTTGCAGGTGATCATGGGTGCTCGAATTCATCAACAACCCTTACAAAATAAACTATTCATAAATAATTAATAATATAATATTTATTATATTATTAATTATTAAATGATATATGCTTTAAATAACATAAAGATTTATAACCTTATATTCAAACAATATGTAAATATTATAAGATTATGGCCCCTAATAACATTGTGTTCTAACATTTAGGTAAAACAAAATATGCTAAATTGAATTATTCATAAGATTGGAATTATCTCTTTGTGTTCTATTACTTGTTTTCTTTCTAAAAATTGAAAATTTCAGTTTTAAGTATGATTCATTTTCTAATTTCAAAGAACTCTTCTCCATAAAGTGGGTAATTTTTATTTAAATTGACGTAAAGTAGTATTTCTTTTATAGGACTTTTCTATCCCAAATCATAAATGTTCTATAGTTTGATTGTGAATGTATTTTATTTACATTTTAAATTTTAATTTACCATCAAAAGTCTAATAGCATTAGAATCTTTTTGTAAATTTTTTATTAAAAAAGAATTCTTACATGTTCTATTGCCCCCTCACAATTATCTTATATAACAATGATACTACTTTTTCATACCCAAAAATCAATTCATAGGTAATAAATTAAATCAAGTATAATGAACAATCATGATTTCTCTTATGTACTTATATCAACCCAATCAAATCAATGTTGCTATAGATAATACCAATTTAGATGTACGGATTAGGATCTTCAAGCACTGAACAAACAAAAGATCTTATCACTTGTATACCTATAAAAAATGATTACAATAGCCTAACTAGCTTTGATACCATGTTAGAAATTGGAATTTTAGGATACTAATTATTATAAACAAAATATCAAATAAATAAAATGAAAATCATACAAGCATAGATTTTACACATTACACAAGATATGCATGAGGAAAACCCTTTCGGATAAAACAAAACATAAAGCATCATTTTATTAAAACACTTACAAAACATAGTCTATTAAAAATAGATTGAACTTGTAGACACTTCTCCTTATTTTCACGTGGTCAATAATACCTTTTATGCATAATGATATAGCTCACTATAAAACTTCAAATTCACACTCTCAAGTAAAAGAGAACATCCTTAAATATAGGATAAAGGGTGGAAAAATGCGTTAAGGGTATTAATCACACCTATTCAAAACAAACATTCATAAATAATTAATAATCTACTATTTATTAGATTATTAATTATTGAATAGTATATGTTTTATAATACAAATTTTTACAATCTTATATTGTGTGTGTATGTATGTTATAAGAGTACAACCTGTAAATAACATTATAATCTAACATTTAGATTAAAAAAAACTACTAAATTAACTAACACGTTGAGATTTGTGTTAGATCAATTTGAATTATTCATTGGATTGGAATTATCTCCTGTGTTTTCTATTATTTGTTTGCTTTCTAAAAATTGAAAATTTCACTTTTAAGTATGATTTATTTTCTAATTTCAAAGAACTCTGTAATGTCCCCTATCCCACTTTTCCCTAGAATTCGCTTATTGATTAGGGTTAGGGTTTTCACCTTGTCAATTTTCAATGATATATTCCTGGTTGAACCCTGCATTCACCATTTGAACAATCTTTTTGCATATACACATATTTGTTAGCATTAATACCTAGGCATCCATATATAAATATATTCATAAATGTGATTATGAAAACACATGAGGGGTGGCATGGGTCAATCCGCCTAAAACCATTCTTCCTAGTACAAAGGTTGTAACCTACAACCCTCCCTTCTTAGTGACTTGTAACTATATTCTCTACCCATATACGTAGATCCATCCAAAGTCCTTGGCTAAGTTCAAAGGGTTGTAACCTACAACCTTCTACTCTAGAGGGCTTGTAACTACTTTCTCCACCCATGGCATTCCCTCAGAAAACACATGACCTACTGGGGGAAGCTAGTGGAGATTATAAGTGGCCTAGGCCTACCACCCCTCCATGGCCACAATGGATCTTAGGTGGGACCCCCACCCCTCCATGGCCCAACTCATGCCTTGGGACTGGGCGGAACCTTAGGTGGATTTTTCCACCCCTCCACGGCCCATCTCTACCTTGGGTCCTAAGGGCGGACTTGAGTGGGGTTTTTAGGAACCAATTTTCTTAGGCCCTTCCTCCCTAGTAGGGTTGCAGACACTCATGAAGACAATCTTTTAGCAATAAAAAACATTTTCATTTATTATTGATTCTTTAAGTCAAAGTCAACATCATTATTATCATGATAATTCCATAGAAAGCATTACACCAATAATCAGATTAGCAATATTTGTTTCTTATATTCGAAATATGCTAAATATTATTGTGAAGTGAGTACATCACCTTATCTGTTGTGTCTTCCCATCACTCTTTATTCCTTAATTTCCTTCCTTCAATCTTACATTTGATTGGTCATAGGATAAAAACATATATAAATAAATATTAATCTATTTATATTAAGATCGTAATTACTTATAAGGCTTAATAATTGCTACACGCATCATTATTGCAATGATTATATATATATATCATTTAATTATATATATGATTATTTCTATTTAATTTCAAAATTATATATATATATATATATATATATATATATATATATATATATATATATATATAAACTTACTTCCCAAATATATAATATATTCTTGACAATAACATTTAATCAAATATATCTCTCATAGTTTATCTCATTTCCAATATGTTGTTTTATGAAGATTTATAATTGAGTCTTCCTATATATATTTCTCTTGCTTTCCCCTTTTACCTTCAATACCCCACCCCTTATATATCCTCATATCTTAATGGTGGGGCACACCTTTTTGAATGGACATGTCCTTTAAAAACTAATGGTTGCTTTATTGATGCCTAAGTCTTTAATTACCAAGCACTATCTTATGTGATTGCCGCTTTATCAATTATTAACTTGCTAACCTTATTAGTACTTGTGCACGCAATATATTGCAATGATTTTTTTTCTTAGTTAATTAGTTATTAAGAAGTTAGCTTTCAACCAATCAAAAACAATAATTTATTTTGCAAAAAAAATTAAATTCAATTTTGTAAAGTGAACTTGCAAAATATTTAATTTTATAAATAATAAAAAAATATTTTTCATCAATATGATTAGCTAAGAAGTTGGGTGTGTTATTGGAGGATTTTTAGGAAAAGTAAAAATGAACTATTATTTTGCCTAGTTTTGATAACTAAAAACTATTATTTTGGCTACATTTGAGAACTAAGAACTATTATTTTGCCTAGTTTTGAGAACTAAGAACTATTATTTTGGCTACATTTGATTATTTTGACTACATTCAACCATTGTTTATATAACTTTCATCATTATTGCATAAAACTATTATATAAATTTTATGTTTAAATAATAATCATTTGATTCTTTCATATACTTATACTATATAATCATTTTATTTTATTTATTATTTATTTAATATAAAATAATTTAAAAAATTCTTTTTAAAATTTATATTGTATAATCAATAAATATTATTTAATATAATGTAATAAATTTATAGTGTACTATACATATTATTATGTAACATAATTATTAAATAAATTTTATATTTATATAATTATCATTTTTTTCTTTTAATTATATTATACTATCATTTGATTTTTTTTATATATTTATAATATCTTTATAATACCTTTTATTCTATTAATATAAACATGCATTATCATACAATTTACATTATAATGTTAATTATTTATATAATTTTAATAAAAATTAATATTCATGTAACATTTTTAAATATTATATTAATACTATAATTAACAAAATTAACATTTAGTTTTATTCACATTAACAAAACTTACATTTATTTTTATTAAATTTAAAATACTATAAAGGCAAGTACTAGCCACTACGTGACACTTTTTTTATATGAATCATTGTCTAGGAAGTTCGGCATATAGTGAAGTCTTTTTATTTCAGATTAATTGGGTGTTGCCTTAGTTTGGATAAAGTAATCGATGCCCGCTCCTTTCCCTACTTCATTGCCTTTAAACCTAGATGTTGTTGTCTAATCTGATTGCAACCTACTTGTATATTATATGCTTCCTTTATTTATTATTTTATGTTAGTTTTTATATATTTTATATTTAATGTACATTATATGTTTCTTTATATTTAATTTATTGTTATATTTATTATTGGTTATATATAATGTATCTCAATATGATAATAATATTTGAGTTATTAATTTTTATATTTATTTATTTTTAATACTTATATTTGCTGATTATAGTTATAATGTTATCTTAACAATTATAACAAAGTTATATATATATATATATATATATATATATATATATATATATATATATATATATATATATTTCAATATGCTACGTATTTGGGGACATGACAAACTCATCTCCATGAGTTTAATATGTAATTGTTTAATTTCTATATCATTCTCTATATGTTGTCTATTTCAAAATTTGAAGTAGATGGCTGACTTTGCACTATTTCATAGGTACATGAGAATTCAAAGATAATTATCATTAGAAATATACATAGTGGTTGTATTTACTTCTTTTTATTGTGTGAAGACTAGTCAAACAAAGATTGGATTTGATTGGATTTATTTGTTTTATAGGATCAAATTTTGTTATAAAAATAAAGCAAGTTTATTTTAATGTTACTTCTCTTTTATCTTGTGTTTCTAATTATGAGAAGATGAGTGAAACAAAGATTGGTTTTGATTAGATTTATTTGTTTTATAGAGTCAAATTTTGCCATCAAAATAAAATTAGCTTTAAAATGAACACAAGACATGAATTGATAAAATAAAAATTGTAAAGTATACATCATATAGATCACTTCAATCCTAACTTCCATCATATAGATCATACCTCATAAACTTTAAGTTACGTATGATGTTTAAAATTTACAAATAGTTCTAGTTTCCTAGTTTAAAATGAACACGCCAAAACCAATCTAGATCACTTTAAATACAATTTTATATTAGTTATTATGGAAACAAGGAAAAAGTTATTTCTCCTTGAGCTCCCTACTATCATTCTAATGATGGATTATGGAATGTGATCTAAAACGTTGATGCGAAAATATCTTCCACAATCTAATCCAGAAACAACAACAATAATCACTATGGAATGTAAAAATTTGATATCATTAAAAGTTATTGTATTCAATAATAACTAGCACTTGCACCAGAAGGGGGTACAAAGGTTACACTGATAGTAAAGTATATGTAAGTTAAAATGGTAAGGAGGTATAAATTCTTTATTGTTATTGATGTCATATTCCAACTATATCATATACAAGGTTTTTGGAGAATATGTTATTTCTATGTCACATCTATTGACATTCATAGACATATCAAGGCAATTTAACAATGCATTTATCTAGACCCCAATCCTAAAGATGAATAGTAATCTAATTTTCTTCAAAATCTTGGATGTATAAAGAACTTCTTTCAGCAAATATTATAGGTTTCGAAGCACCCGATGTTACAACCAAAATAATTCAAATTAGCTTTATCTCTAGCATTTTCAATTTCCTCTCTCTACAAGTAACTCAATATGTCCATGCTCTCTTTGGGCCTTTAATCATACTAAATTTGTACTCTTGACAAAGCAATGTTGTCATTTGCTATTAATATTCATTCAAATTCAAACCTTTCATTTATAACTCAAATTTTTATGATCATATGCTAGAACACTGGAATTTTGTTATGGTTAATATAGATGATGTCTTATGCTAATAAGAAAAACTCATGATGTGTTCAACCTAAATTATATTCTCACCTAAGTGTGTGATTGTGCATAAGTTACATGATTAGCGACCATGATTTGTACAATTAAGTAATGTAAAACATAATGTGAACATGTGAATGTTAGTATTTTAATTTGTCTTTTGCAAGACGATACAAAAAAGCAATGTATAAAATAAATTATAAGATGAAGCTCAATGAAATATAAGCAAATCTAAAACTAAACTTACACTTAGACTATTATTTTTGTTCCAAATATCTATCAAAAAAAGTGTCTATAAATATCTATGATAGACAATAAAATTAAGAATGACAACAGAGGAAATGTTTATAAATATCTATGATAGACAATAATATTAAGAATAACAATGGAGGAAATAAAATAAAAGTGAGTCTATTCATAGATGGGTGTTGAATGATTTCTTAGCCTTTTTTTTATCAACGCAAAGATCATAGGTGTCTCTCTTCTCTATGTTTGTATAGATGCCAAAAGAATAACAAGGCATGATCGAACATTTTGCTATCACATTGCCATCTAGTCTAGAGAGAGGAAAAGAAAATTGTTCCAAATTTAATATGAAGAAAAGAAAATTAATTATTTGTTGGGAAAGATAAATAATAAAACATAATTAAAACCAAAATGTTATAACAAAGCTAAGTTTTTAAAGAAAATTTTATTCTCAGCAAGGTTTGTATCTTGATGAACAAGATGTGTCCAGTACTCTGAGGAATACTGTCTTTGGAGCGATTGATAAGTATTGAATGCTAAACTCATATAGCTCTTATGGAACACTTTATACTCACGCCCAAACACCTTTGTTTATCCAGCATGCAAGTTTGTTAAATCCACTCTTTTAAATTCTAATTAATAATGAGTATGGTTAAAGTGCCTCGACTATGACAACACTATATTTTTGAGGACACATAGCATCTCCACCACCCATTTATACTTTTGACAGTTATTATTTTTGTTCTCCCTGATCTGTTCAATTTTCTAAGCATTTCTATCATATGTAAATACACCTATAATGTGCTATGACATGTGTTAATACTTCTCAAAATCTCCATGCAGCTGCAACTTGAGAAAAGGTTTTTTTCATTTTATTTTTCTGGTTGTATGCTGTCATTCTACTTTATGTAGGTTTTATGCTCAGAGGTTCCAAAAGGATGCTGAATTAGTCTAGTTGCTGCTACTCCTGAATTAATTCACTTTTCCTCTGTTAAGAATACTGTTGCACTCTGCCACATTTTTAAACACTGTCTTTGTTACTTATGTCAAATAAATGTTATAATATAATGCAAGTATAGTAAATTTTTTTAGCGTAGTCCTTCAAATGTATTTGGAATATTTGGATTTTACATCCCTATTTTTATTATAAAATCTCATTTAATTTCAAGAAGTTAAATTTTAATGTAGAAAATTAGTGCAAAAAATTGTGTGCTCATAATTTTACAACAAAGTTCGGGATCACTAATCCATTACCAGGGTTAAAATTTGAGAAAAGTTAGCGTCTAAGTTTGATGAAGTTTGGTCAATTTCCTTTAAGTGTTTTTCATAATAAAATCTCATGCTTATGTTTATTAAATTTGGCAAATTTAAATAGAAAGTTAAGTTGGCTAGATTTGATGAAATTTGGTCAGATTTTCATAGCGAAATTGTATTTTCATGTTTGTGCTATGAAATTTGACAAATCTAAATTTAAATTTTAATGCAAAAGTTTCTGGATACAATTTTATCATCAACAACAGTAAATCAGTACTTCACAAAGCAGAATTAGCAGGATCTGCTGTCCTATATGCTATCTTTAACCTCTGGACATGAAAAATCTTTTATTTTATTCCATCATTGAGATATACTATCTTTAACCTCTGGACATGAAAAGCCTATTATGTTCCATCATTGAGATAAATACATAAAAATCTAAAATTCATTTAACAAATTTGTTATTTGTCATACAGGTGGTAATCATCATACTGTTGGCCCTCAAATTCGACATAGGCGAAGTGATACTGACCAAATATGGAGTGGGCATTGTTTTACTAATCTACGTATTTATTGTAGAATTTGGGTGGTTGTGGGGTCTGTTTAGGTGGCTGCTTCCTAGTCAATAATTTCCACTAGAGACTCGCTTAGCCAGTCAAGCCATGGTGGTTGGCGTTAACCTCTTGTTCACTGCCATTATTGCAGTCATTTCTGGTGCTTCTATGCAACTTGAAATATGTCTTTTTTGACTTCATAACAAGATTTTGCTAGATGGGGATGACCTATATCAACTCAAGACTGTTACTACAGTTAATGACATGACGTGATCATCCATTCCATAAGTGAATATAAAGCTTGCAAGTGACATATTGACAGTTGACACACCAAGAGAGCTCACTCAAAACTTCATATTTTTAGCCTAATTCAAATTTAGGAGCATTCCATGGTGACCCTATTCATCCAATATTCACAAGCAGTTCTGCCTGAGTAGCCATTGAAGCTGCACAATAAGTGAAGCAACAATTTTAGGACACTATTGACGAAAGTATGTCCTAAATTTTTTAATCCTTGAGATAAATGCGTCAGTTTGTTGTCTAAATCACTTATGATGCAGATGAACCTATGTTCCTGTAGATTTAACACACAAATCTGGATACTCTATTCAAATGATAAGCTAGAACAAACAAAACAAAAAAATGTGATTATCACTAATACTTTTTTGAAACTGAGGCAACCAACCCTTAAGCGGCTTGCGCATGCTTTATTCAAATTGACAAGCAATGAAAAAGAATAAAAATGACACAACACAACCATAGATAACAATAGGGAACACACCCATAGATAACAATGGGGAACAACACAACCATAGATAACAAGGTAACAATGACACAACACACCCATACGAAATCAGTGGATTCACAAGACTACCATTTATTCAAATTCCAATCCACCACGAAACATTTGAAACACAACTAATTCATCCCCTCTTTTCAATTTACTAGGCTTCCAAATAACAATGAAAAAATCACTCTCAACAGCAACACACACATTCCATATAAAACAAAACAAAAAGCTAACAAATAGAAAACAACGCTAAAGAATCGTTACGACAGCTAACACAGATAGTTACTGTATACCTTGGAATTTCTACTACTCTAAATGTGCAAAATAACTAAGAAACGTGAATGAGAAAATACCAAGGACACCTCAAGATTAGCCAAAAGAGTGATACAACGAAAAAGAATGTAAATAAAATGAAACACAAGCAATTTTACCTCCCTTGGTGTTGATATCTCTTTGATTGGCCTTTACTTGGATTGGTTGTGTGCTCCTTAGATGATTGCTTGAATGTATAAATGCAAGATTGGAGATGCAAATGATTAAAAAGATTGCTAGATTATGGTAAATGATTGAGGATTCAAATTGACAGCATGTAGTTATGAGAATACAAAGTGTTGTAAATGCTCTTGAGGAGGGGGTATTTATAGGAGAATTTGAATTCTCTAGAGAATTCAATAGTCAAGATTGCTCCAACAAGGCCAAGATGAAGGGCTATGGTGGGTTGAGAACCCACAAGCCCTCACATCTTGACATGTGGAGGGTGAAGTGGCCAAGGGGATATGAGATGGAGATGAGGTGTCAAGAGGGTACATGAGGTGGAAAAATGACATGCACCTTGGGGAGTGAGGAGATTTCCACAAAAAGGGATTTCTTATTCCCAAGTGGGAGTGAAAGGGACATTTGAGGAATTTTGAAATTCCTCAAAAATCTACATAGGAAAAGGAAAGGTGGTTGGAGAAATAAGTGTGAATTAAAAATTCACATTCCTAGGAAAGTCTAAAAGATAAAAGATGGGCTTCAAAAAGGTGGGACTTGGTCACATGTGGAGATTGTGACAAGTCCAAGGTTGGTCACATGTGGAGATTGTGACAAGTCCAAGGTTCTAGAAGTCTTGGAAGGATGGAATGTGAATTAAAAATTCACATATAAAAGAGGGGAATCTAGGAAGAATAAAAAGAATTAAAAATTCTTGGAGTGATTGGGCTTTATTGTCAAGATAGAGTGATAGGCTAGGGGCTATTAGGATTAAAGTTCACTTGCAAAAGCTGGATGACATCCAATCATGGATAGCACATCCATGTAATGAATGAAAATGAAAGATGAATGAAGAGGAAATTAAATAATATTTATTTAATTTATTTGATGAAAAGAGGATTATGAGGGTAAGGTATTTAATTATTAATTAAATACCTTAGGATTTAGAGAATTAAAGATATTAATTAAATAATAGTAATATTACTTAGAATTGACCTGATAAGATGATGTTTAGATCAAAAAGTGATAAATTTGGATAAATTAAGTGTCCAATTGATGTCTACATTTTGCCCCTCTTGAGATGGTGTTACTGGCAGCATCATTTCAAAGAATATTAAAATATAGAACCTAGAAGAAGATGGTTAGATTGGAAAAGATGCCCCAGTCATCCAAAGGAGTGACTAGGAAGGGAAAAAGAAAATGATGAAAATTAGGGATGAAGGATGCCCCCTTGATAGGACATGCGGGTTGAAGAGAACACGTGTGTGCTCTCGAAATAGATGATGAGGGGATGGGTAAGAGAGTAAGTGATATGGAAATGGATGAAGCACAAATGGATTTCAAAAGGTGATGCCCCAGTCAAGGTATAAGCCAAAATGGGTTGGTGATGGATGGAGTGTTGTCAATAAGGGAATTAAAGATCCCAAAACAACACGAGGATAGGGAAGGATACATCCCACTGAGTGGTATTGATGAGGGAAGGATACACCCCAAAACACCACTAAAGGATAGGGAAGAATACCTCCCGATGATGATGATGAAAGTGTTGTTGATGAGGGAAGGATACATCCCAAAACAACACCAAAGGGATAGGGAAGAATACCTCCCGATGATGATGATAATGGGTCAAGGCTGGTAACAAGACTGAGAACTAGACCAAGGATATGATTAGATGATTCGCGCTAAGTGAAATAGATGGAGATTGGATAGAAATAAGGATGGATGGGGGGATTGTGGTATATAAGAGGATGGGGGATATATGCAAAATGATGGAATGGAGAATGAAATGCAATCCTAATGCAATTTGCCATCTTCGGAGCACTGAGTTTTGCTATAGCATAAGACACCAAGTGCCAGGGTATGTGGAACCAAGGCGTAATAGTGTCTAATGTATGAAATAAACACAACAGACAAGAAGGCTATCCCAACACCCCAAGGTCAGAAAGACCTTGGTCGGGCCAGGTATTGAGATAACCACAAGCACAAAGGGATGCCCCAGCATAACACAAGACCTCGGAGATCTTGGTGGGTACTACGTGGGACAACCAAGAAGACACAATCAAACAAAAGATCAAGATATGCCCCTATGTGGACCAATCAAAACACGCCATAATATGAGGGATCATGGCGGCCTTGACAAGTGATGATAGGGAGTTCAAATGATAAACAAAAGCCAAAAACATCAAAAGATCACAATCAATTTCAAATGTCCTTTGCCATAGGATCAAGGGGATAGATGGGATTGATGAGGTCTGTTAGGAAGGATGCATCCTGTTGAGACCAAAGATGATGGATACTAAAATCAAAAGATCACAGTGACGGGATGCTCAAAATTGATTGATTTGTTGATACAAGTGGATCTTTAAGAAAGCAGAACCAGCTAGATAAGGGCACTTTGCTGGACATGTATATGAGGAGACAAGACATGAGATGACACAACCTAAAGACCTTGGGGTCTTCGGCCTATCAAAAATTAGAATTTTACCACGAAAGTTACAGAGCCCCAGTCTAAAGAAAGGTGGATGATCGATGGAGACTCATGGATGGAAAAGATAGGATGACAAGAGGAGACCGATGATGTATAATAAGAGCAAAGTGGGACAATCAAGATCGATGATGGATGGAACCCCGGGGGCGGATCAAATGATCGGCCTTGCCTATGGGAAAGCGCAGGGGGAATGTAGTTCGACAAAAGGCCACAGACAAGTGATGGATGAAAGATGATGAGATAACCCTAGATAAGGGGTTAAAATGATGGAACTGACGTGACAGAACAAGATAGACCTGTTGTATTGGATTGGATTGGAGGATAGTGACTATATAAAGCTCAGGGATGGGATAGTTATCCAAATTATCAAAGATGAAGTGGGCAAATGACATGCCATATAGATGAATGATGAAGTGATGAACGATGAGATAGAACAGATGTGCAAAAGAAGCAGAAGTGATGATGATAAGATGGATGACATTGGATTGCATGGGGAAAAGCCTATAGCTAGATACCAATGACAAGGGATTATGAGATGGGATGAGGAGAGAGGATGGGGGGAGGAAAATGATTGTTTGGGTGGATTGGATAGAGGGATAAGGATTTGGATGAGGAAAAGGTGACCAAATGGATAGATGACTGATTCTTGGAACTAGAAGGTGAAGGGTGGGAACAGGTGGAAGATTACTTAGAATGAGTAAATGATTGATCAAGATTAGGGAATGAGAGTTTGAAATGATAGGAGGTTTGATGAATGTTTGAGATAATAGGAGGTTCGATGAAGTGTTGAGATAATAGATGAAGGTTCGAAGTAGATGAATGGTTATATGGAATGAGTGGATGGATTTATTAGAATGGATAAATAGGAAAAAATCAAAGAAGATGGAGGGAGGGATTTTAAGACTTTGTTCGGTATTCAAAGACATTGACTGTAGATGGATGAAAGCCCAGATTAGGGGTTTGGCTAAGCTCAGATTGGGATAAGATTAAAGCTCAGATGAGGATTGGATTGAAAACTAGAATGATTGAAGGATATGATTGGATTGATTCTACACCGAGTTCCGGGGCTTAAGGGATGTAAGGTGTTGACAAGCAAATTTTTCCAAATTTGGCAATTTTCAAAAATTGTCAAATTTTTCCATTTTAGGAAACCTCACAGATATACTTGCGAAAGTCCAAATTTTTGCCAAAAAATACCCAATATTGAGATAGGAGGAATTGCCAACTAACATCCCAAATTCGAGATATGCATTTCGAGTTATGAGCGAAAACAATTTGTCAAAATGCTGGAAAAAAAATACTAAATTGGGATTTTGAGGGTCAAGATGAAACTTTGAGGCCCCGAAAATGGGTCAAAACGGGGTCCAACGATTTTCAAAAAAACCAATTGGAAATCCACTTGTTATCGCGTAACGCAACTCCCCGTCAAATTTCAGCTCAAACGGACACCCGAGTAAAAAGTTATGGCCTCCGGAAGTTTGGGTGTAAAAATCAAAAATCAATTTTGAAAACTTCAGGACATGGGTTTTGTTCGCGGAGGAAAATAAGGAAATGGGTTGAAATTGGTTTTTTGAAAAAGACAATAAAAATGTGTATTTGAGGGGGGGGGCAAAGGTTGGCCGGTAGGGGCGTAGCCGCCCCGACTGGGGGCGGTTCTGCCCCTCTGCAGCGGGGCGATTCCGCCCCTCTGCAACGGAGCACTTCCGCCCAATCCATGGCTGCCCGCCACCAAGAGTGCCCGCCTGCACGGGCGCCTCGCCCACCGCGAGCGCCCGCCCCGCACGGGCGCCCGCCTAACCAATGGCTGCCCGCCCGCAATGGGCGCTTCAACTATAGTGGTTTTATAAAGGTGATAGAGGAATACAACGGGGGGAAAAAGGGGGAAGAGATAGGAAAAAAGATGGAGGGATGGGGGGAGGAAAAATGATGAAGGGATGGGATAGTTTATCAAAGGGATGATGATATGATAGATAGATGAGAGATGAAAAGTGATAGGAGATGGGAAAGATGTGTAAGAGAAGCAGGGGTAATGATGATGAGATAAATGGCATTGGGTTGCTTGGGGGGGAGGCCTATAGCCAGATACTAATGACAAGGGATTGTGAGATGGGATGAGAATAAAGATGGAAGATTGGATAAAGCTATAGGATAGGGATGGGGGATGCGAGGAATTGTTTGGATGGATAGGAATATAAGGATTGGGAGATGAAATGGATGCTAGGATAGATGGATACGAAGATAAGGATGGGGAGATGGAAGGGATGCTATGATAGATGGATAGGGACATAAGGATTGAGAGAGGAAAGGGATGTTGTGATAGATGGATGTCTCCAAGGACTGTCACAAAGGAAGCAGATGCCCCCACTCTAGATATGTCATATATGAGGAGGCATAAGGGATGAAAGACAAGTGGATGGGAAGATAAGGGAGATAACTAGATGATAATTGGATGGGTGACTAAGGAATATGATAGAGCATGGATGAAGGGAATGTATACCAATAGGTGTCCAAAGCATGCAGAGATAGGTGCCCTTATTTTGATCAAGATCACAAGAAGGATGGAGGGATGGGAGATAAATGAGATATGATGGTAGGATGCAGAAGATAGGTGGGATGGGGGGATTTATGAAGAGGACGGATAACAGGAAGACGGTTGCATAGTTGGAAGCATAGCGGATTGAGGGAATGCATATCAGGAAATTGCTCCCAAGTGCAGATGGGGATTTACGCATGATGCCTGTTTGCTAGGTTTTCATCATGGTATCTATCCAAGGCGCTTGTTTGCCAAGTTTCATTGACTAATTATTTCTTTTTTTCTTTTTTTTCAGGATTTTGACCTTAGATTTTTGGATAGTAGGGGGATGAAAATGGATAAGGATAGGAATGTTGATAAGGGGATTTAGAAGACAAGCGATAAAGATATGGATGAAGGACTCAAGCATCAAGTTCTATACTAGGTAGTAAGAGCCCATGTTCAAACCGACTATTGGACGTTGGTACAACCTTATTAGGAGAAATGGATTATGCAAGAGGATGAATTAGAGGGATTTGATGGGGAAGATACGAGGGATAATGGTTGGGATGTTGGAAATGGTATGGATAGAATGATGGGGTGGATACGTGATGGGGAGATGAGTTCATGACCAACATTGGCACATGTGGTGACGGATGTGAAAAGACAAGGGGACTAATGGATGGAGAATGTGGGGATAATGGAGGAGATGGAATAGTGAATTTCGGGACATAGGGACCCAAAACAGATTTAGGAGATGAAAGGGGTGTATAATGAGCTTTTGGATTAGCAACTTTGGATGTTCTTACTGATTTTTTCATTTGATGGCATGCATCTTTTTTCTTTGGGATCCCATGGTTTGATCTTTGCTTTGGTGGGCCTTTACTTGTCACAGTTTGATTTGGATTTTGGATTTGATTTTGCTGCTTGCTTTATGTGTCTTTTACTGCAGAGGGACATGGGAAGCTTTTGATTCCTTAATGGATATTTGGGTGTGCATTTTTTCTTTAACAACAAAGTGCTTTTCATTAGCAATGGGATGGGATGGGTGTGAGAAGATGGATGATGTGGAGTGATGGAGGTTGAATTTTGGGGATGATATGTGGACAAAGGATGTGTAGGTATGCACCTTTGTTGATCCTAATTAGGGGATATGAAAGTGGAATGTTGATGGTGGATGACATGGATAGGTGGAGGGATAAAAGGATGAATAGGACGAGATGGGGGAGGTGATTTTTGGATATAGGGAGGGCCCCAAAATGAGCCTTGAGACACAGGAGAGAAGCTTGAGGGCATGGTAGATGGAGGATTGGAGATGGTAGATGGAGAGGGATGGGACCAAAATGGATGCGACGAGATGGAGGAGAAGATGGGTGATTTGTTTTGAGGTGATACAATAGAGAGAGAGGAGGGATGGCCACATATATAATGGTGGGAAGCGATGGGAAGAGCCGATATTTATTTTGGAAGAGGCTCCTTGAGGATTTTTAGAGGTTGTACCAACATCTTTAGGTTGTGAGTCTTGGGAAATAGGTCTAAGACCTTGCATCTAGATTTTTTCTTTGACTTGGATGGGCTGTAAAATACCTTGCTCATGAAGGCTTAGACCTTTTCCTTGATAGTTCATTTTTCTTGAGTATTCGATCTAGGACAGGATTTTTGTTATTCTGGAAGAATGATGCGAGTTCATTATTAGGTGGAAGAGGAGGGTTGGTGTATATGCTTTGTTTTTCTTCTGCGAGGAGACCACCATGGAGGAATGTGAGAGGACCAAGGGGATGTGCAAGCGGTGTGGGGATAGCATTTTTAGGCGATGATGGGGGATCATGAGAAGGAGATGATGGGATAGCAACATCAGGAGAGGGAGTAGGGGCCGTGATAGGATCTAGATTTGTGGTAGTAGGCTCATGCGATGGAGATGGAGATGGAGCAGTGGAAGCTTGAATGACAAGGGGATCATGGGATGGAATGGATGGGGGGCTATGATCTTGAGGTGGACTAGATGGGATGGTAGAAGAGGATATGCTGGCATGCTTTGGATTAGACTCTTGGCATGACTCATCATGTGCGAAAGGCATGGTAATGGAGTCTTGTTGGGACTCTTCAAGCGGGGAAGATGGAGGGCTAGAAGATTCATGAGGTTCATTGGAATGGGTTTTGGTGCTACTAGGAGTGGGAGGAGTGGATTGGATTTGGGTGGATCTAGGAGTAGAGGGAGTGGATTGGGCTTGGGCATCTTCGATGGATTTGGTGGTTCTTGGAGTAGGAGATGGGGGTTCAATGGATTCAGTAGATGTGATGGGTTTGATGGTTTGAGTGGTGCTAGGGGTGGTACCATCAATGATAGGTGTTGGGTGGAAAAGGGTCTCGTCTCTAGTGACTGTGGATGATGGATCTAGATGGCATGGTTCCATGACTTCAAGATGTGGAGTCGGGGATGGCTTCTTTGTAATGAGTCCTTGGAGAACTTCTAAAATGAGAGACTTGCATATGGTTGACTTGGCTAGGGTGGTAGAAATGGATGAGGGATTATGGATTGGTGGACTGGGGTTAGATGGAGGAATGGTAGATGGGGGATTAGAATTGGATGGAGGACTAGGAGTAGATGGAGGACTAGGAGTAGATGGATGAATGGGATTGGATGGAGGACTAAGGTAAGGATATTGGAGTGGTGAATTAAGATAGGGGGACATGGATTGTAGGTTAGGACAAGAGGATGTAGGTGGTGTAGTGGGACAAGAGGATGTGGGGGATGGATTATAATAAAGGTATTGGGATGGTGGATTATGATTAGGATATGCGAGTGTAGGATTAGTATGGGAAGATTGGGAAAGATGATTAGGATAAGGGGTCATGTATGGGGAATTGTAATAGGAATATTGTGATGGAAGATGAGGATAAGAGGATGTGGATGTTGAATAAGAGGATGATGTAGATGGGGAAGGGGAAGGTACTGGATATCCCTTGTCAAAGGTAGCATAAAGAGCATGATTGGGCATGGATGAAGACATAACGGGATAACTGGAAGGGGTGATTGGATTGTGGAAAGTGGGTGGCGAAAGCTTACTAGTGACGATAGCATCAAGGGGATCTATGTCATATTCTTCTTGATCAACAAGACTTTCATTATCATCGTCCACGTAATTAGGGTTTCCCTTGACAACTATTGATGGAGGATGAGGATTCATGATAATGAAAGGATAAAGAGGATGGATCAAATATTTTGGATGGAGATGGATGAAAGCTCAAATCGGGATTTTGGTCAAGCTCAGATCAGGGTTGGACAAAAGCTCAGATTATGATGACTGGATGATGTGATGGGATTGATTTTGATTTTGATGGGATTTGGATTTTGATTTGATTGGATTGGATTTGGATGGGATTGAATTAGATTGGATTGGATTGAATTGGATTTGGATTTGATTGGATTTAGATTAGATTTGAATTTGGATTGGATTTTGATTGGATTTGGATTGGATTTGGATTAGATTTGGATGGGATTGAATTAGATTGGATTGGATTTAAATTGGATTTGGATTTGATTGGATTTGATTTGGATGGGATTGAATTAGATTGGATTGGATTGAATTGGATTTGGATTTGGATTGGTATGAAAGGTGTGAGAGAGACCTTCAGCTTGATCACGTGAGATTACCCTTAGTGACCCTAGAGCTTCGATTGATTAATAGGATGATTACGGCACCAAATCCACCTTAAGCTAGGAATGGATTGATTGGGCTGAGGATGATAACTTACAACACCGAATTCACCTTAAGATGAAAGCGAATTGATTGGGGGTTGAAGTTAAAGACTAATAATCAAGTTCAAGCACTATGGTCAATTTAGGTAACCACTTTGTAATACAAGGTTAGGACAATTTTGTTATGGGTGGTGTTTGGCGATGTGAATGGTAAAGTTGCAATGTTTGTTAGGTGAGGGATGGTATGGACTTGTGAATGGAAAATTAAAATGAAAAAGGTGGATTAAAGATGATTCGTGGAGAATGAATGGGGATTTATAACGGTTAACGAAAATTTGGAGTGATAGAATGAAGGTTTAAATGGATAAAATGGAGGTTTCGGGAGGCTTAGAATGACAAAATAGAGACTTAGGATGATGGGATAATGGTTGGGAACGATTAAGTGGTGATTTAGAGGGTAAATGAATCCAAATGAGGTACTTTCAGGGCATTGACAGCAAAATCAGGGGCGTAGACAGCGTTCTGCAGTGAATCAGAGTCGTAGATAGCGTTCTGTAGTGAATCAGGGGCGCTTCCGCCTTTCTGTAGTGGGACAAAACTTGATTTTGATGGTAAAGGCTATGGCAAGGGCGCAAAATGATAAAGGCCAAAGTATCAAAGATTTCACAGATTTTTCACAGAAAACATTTTAAGCAAGCACAATCCTATGATCAATATTAAGGGTATGGCAAGACAAAGTCTTAATCTAGGATGCACAAGGTTTCTAGGGAGTCCTCGATATACTCTCGGTACGTGAGACACAACCGTGAATACCAGCCCGTCACAAGCGTGAGTCGGGAACCCCAGCGAGATACTGAAAGGCTTGGACCAACTCTTCACGTCTATCTAGGTATCACCCTAACTTCGACGCTCCGCCAATTACGACGTGACTGGATTGGGGTACAACTTTCGTTCTCCCCCCTTTATATACCCACGCAGCGTGGTTGGAATTATCCCTTGGGGTGATGAAATCCCCGCAGGTCCCACTAAAAAGAAGGCACTAACTGTTTCCAACTACTCCCCAGGCTCACACGAAGTGCAAGGGGAAAGCAAAAATAAATTAATGCCTCCTTGGGTAACACAAAAACAAGTAATCACAGCAAGTAGCGAAGTTTAATCCCCCTAATTAGACTATGTTTAAGAACAACAAAGATAATAAAATCTTCTTTTTTTTTCAAAAATTTGCTCAAATAAATGGCCCTACAAGCAAAGGTTGGCTATCTTCTTCTTCTTCCTTGGTCAAATTATGCCACAATATGCTGCAAAACATTAGCAAAAAACACCAATATCCTTACCAAAACAATGTTAGAGGGTTACTATTTAAAAACAGCAAAAAACGGGAGCAAAAACGAAACAAAAATGACTGTTTTACCTTCCAAACTGTGCTGTTTTGAGGCGCTTCCGCCCTTCTGCAGCAAAAATCGGGGCGCTTCCGCCTTTCTGCGGTAAGACAGGACGCTGTCGCCTTTCTGTAGCAAGATGGGGGTGCTGCCGCCTTTCTGCGTTAAGGCAAAGGGCGCTGCACAAAAGGTGGGGCGCTGCGTACAAGGTGGGGCGCTGCGTAAGAAGCGGGGTGCTGCATACAAGATGGGGCGCTGCGTAAGAAGCGGGGCGCTGCGTACAAGGTGGGGCGCTGCGTAAAAGGTGGGGCGCTGTGTACAAGGCGAGGCGCTACGTACAAGGCGGGGCGCTGCCACCTTTTTGCAACAAACTTTGTTAGATTCTTAAGAAAAACAGGAAAGTTGTGCCTCCCCCACTGCAAGAAACATGTTAGAAAATCTTTTTAAATTTATCCCTAATCACAGCTAACTCATTAGAGGAAAGTAAAAATTTGAGATGTGGGGCGCTTCCGCCTTTCTGGAACAGACCAGAGGGCGCTTCCACCTTTCTGCAGCAAGGCAGAGGGCACTTCCGCCTTTCTGCGACAAGGCAGAGGGCGCTTCTGCCTTTCTGCAGCAGAAATAGGGGCGCTTCCGCCTTTCTGCAGCAGAAACAGGGGCACTTCCGCCTTTCTGCGACCTTTTCCTTCACAATTCTTAGCTTAAACAAGGGTTAAATATAAGAACCCGTTTGTGGGTCCCACCGGGCGCACTAAAAATGTATACCTTGAAATTTCTATTGCTCTAAATGTGCAAAATAACTAAGAAACGTGAATGAGAAAATACCAAGGACACCTCAAGATTAGCCAAAAGAGTGATACAACGAAAAGGAATGTAAATAAAATGAAACACAAACAATTTTACCTCCCTTGGTGTTGATATCTCTTTGATTGGCCCTTGCTTGGATTGGTTGTGTGCTCCTTAGATGATTGTTTGAATGTCTAAATGCAAGATTGGAGATGCAAATGATTAAAAAAATTGCTAGATAATGGTAAATGATTGAGGATTCAAATTGACAGCATGTAATTATGAGAATGCAAAGTGTTGTAAATGCCCTTGAGGAGGGGGTATTTATAGGAGAATTTGAATTCTCTAGAGAATTCAATGGTCAAGATTGCTCCAACAAGGCCAAGATGAAGGGCTATGGTGGGTTGAGAACCCACAAGCCCTCACATCTTGACATGTGGAGGGTGAAGTGGCCAAGGGGATATGAGATGGAGATGAGGTGTCAAGAGGGTACATGAGGTGGAAAAATGACATGCACCTTGGGGAGTGAGGAGATTTCCACAAAAAAGGATTTCTTATTCCCAAGTGGGAGTGAAAGGGATATTTGAGGAATTTTGAAATTCCTCAAAAATCTACATAGGAAAAGGAAAGGTGGTTGGGAAAATAAGTGTGAATTAAAAATTCACATTCCTAGGAAAGTCTAAAAGATAAAAGATGGGCTTCAAAAATGTGGGACTTGGTCACATGTGGAGATTGTGACAAGTCCTAGGTTGGTCACATGTGGAGATTGTGACAAGTCCAAGGTTCTAGAAGCCTTGGAAGGATGGAATGTGAATTAAAAATTCACATATAAAAGAGGGGGAATCTAGGAAGAATAAAAATAAATTAAAAATTCCTTGGAGAATGATTAGGCTTAATTAATCAGTAATTAGAGGATAATTAGGGGCTAATTAGGATTAAAAGCCAACTTGCAAAAGTTGGAGGATGTGACACATCCTAATCAAGGATTAGGCATGTGCACATCCTTAATGAAGAGCTTAGGAAATGGATTAGGATTAGATGAAAATGACATGTGAGGAATTAAATAAATGTAATATTTATTTAATTTATTTGATGAAAAGAGGATTAAGGAGGGTAAGGTATTTAATTATTAATTAAATACCTTAGGGATTTAGCAGAATTAAAGATATTAATTAAATAATAGTAATATTACTTAATTAACTCGGATAAGAGGATGTTTAGACAAAAAATGATAAATTTGGATAAATTAAGTGTCCAAATTTGGATGTCTACAGTTATAAATAAAAACCCCTAAAAAAATCTAAATCCTAAATGAAAACAGACTGGTGCGAGTTGCGGGAAAGGGAAGAGGATCCGAAAAATGCCACAACTTCACTGAGAGAGGGTATGACAGTAGAGAAGCACATTTTTGCTCCAATCGCTCCCCACCCAACCTCCAATCTATCTGTTTGGATATATTTTGGAAAGGTAAGGAGATGACGACGAATAGATAGGTAAAGCGGGGAAAATAATGTTACGCTTCTCAAGAAACACATGAGGACGTCACCGGCCAGCATTTCAACCCATTAATTCACTGACATGCATTTAATTTGTGCTGACCACCGACTGCCATTTTCCTTAATTTCCCTCGATGAAATGAACGAAGATGGCAGTTGGTGGTCAGCACAAATTAAATGGATGTCAGTGAATTGACGGGTTGAAACGTTGGTTGGTGCTGTCCTTTTGCATTTCATTGAAACCATTACCGGTTTTATGGGAAGTTTCTCTTGTTTGCCGGCGTGAGATAGGTTTCAGGTGAAACCTCACACCATATATAGCCTATCGGCTAATTATTTGTAATTTTTTTTTTTCATAGCAATGAAATTTAACGGCAATCTCTTTTTCATCTTGTCCAACCTATACATCAATTCATCCTATCAATATCAGCTGTCATTTCTTCTATACTCCTAAACATGTGTTTCTATCTTTAAAGAGATTTCCATGTTTTGTATGCTCTAATCTTATCTATTAATTTCTCTCTCAAATTTTGGAGGAATGATTAAAGTTATGGGGCATTTCATTTACATTTTTTTAATAATGGTGTCCATTGAGAGGTTTTATGAGACATCCAGGTAGGCCTCTTGATAGAGATGATGTTTCTTGTAGAAAAGGGATCTTTAGATCCTCCATGAACTTAATTGTGCTTAGAATATAAAAAACAGAGAGAATTGTATAGTGCAAAAAAAAGCACATAGATTTAGAAGAGGAAATGCCAAAGAAGACAATCTTCTTGTGATATCTAAAATATTTTGTCAGACGATTATATTACTAAATGACCATTTAATTATTTTACAGTGATCATAAGAGAGTCAACATTACATTCAACAATACTTTTTACAGTTGCATGGGAACATATTAACTAATTCTGTTTTCACATTAGTTAACTCTAATAAGTTTAGAATACAGAATAATTTCTTGCAACAAAACTTTCCACGCACAATCAACAATGGAATAAGTATACAAACTATTACTCACATTACACTGAAAAATTAAAAGAATAGATAACTTACAAATGCTTGTGTTTTTCACAGTTACCTACTAAATCACTGCAATGGCATGATTTAATTGACACAATGAACACTTCAAACCCATTAAAGTTTATTTATCTCTAAGTTGATTTCTTTAAAGTTCAACTCAATAACTTATTCCAAATCTTGAGATGCTTTCTTAAAAGCTTGGATGAACGAAATTGGAGCTTGGGCACCCGAGAGTTCATACTTGTCATTTATCTGCAGAGAATAAGCATTTTAAGTTTCAATAATCACTTGTCCAAACAATATCCTAAGGTTGATAGTGTACACCAAAGTGTTAATGGTTTTATCTATTCACCGATGAAAAAATGACAAACAATCAACTAAACAAACCCAATTCCTTGAAATATACATCATCTTGTTAAGTTTTAGGACTTCGATAGAAAACAAAGATCTTGCTCACCTTAAAATGGGGTACACCAGATATATTGTGGCCATACTTTTCCATCTTACTCTGTATCTGAAATCCAGTGAACAGAAACAAGCTTCAACAACAACTTCGAGCTTTGCAAGTTAATAAATTTAGACATTTTTCTGTCATATTACAGGCACAATACAGAAGAACTAGTGGATTGCAAATTTATTACTTACCTCTTTCAAGCCAGCGTTTGGATTATCAATCCATTCTTCAGCACCCTTGATGCCTGCACTCTCTGCAGCATCCAAGAGCACTTCTCTGCAGACAAGAAAAGAAAAAAGAGATTGATCACAAACATATTTTAATGACATTCCATATACTATGGATTGAGTATATAAAATAAACCTAAGAAAACTTCAAGTAGGATGTCAATGACTAGCACGGATCATCCCTGGAAGATATAGCCTACGCTCCTCATTAGCTTTGTTTTACTATTTTGATTCTAAATGTAGCTGGTGGAATGACACACACTGATCTAAATTGGATCATGAAAGGAAATGCAATTATGTTTCTGTTAGTCAACTTCACTCTATAACTAATGAAGCAACTGAGCAGCTCCCAAAGTCTTGAGACAGTCAATTTTTGCAGAAGAGAGGCTGAGAGCAGGCTGCGTGGCAGAATTGCTGGCAACTACCATGGTTGTGGACAAAGGACAAAGGTTATGCTGTTCAGGGAATAGGAGAACGCTTTTGTCATGTCTCTTCCTCTCTAGTCGGCCTCCAGCGCCCTCAAACACAAAAGTGTTTCTTAACACAATACAAATATTAATTTTCAAAATTTAAACTTGGGTGCCAAAATGGGACCTATGGGCCCAAAAACATGAAGGTATAATAGCAAGTTCCATTTCTCATTTTTGGGATCGATCATCATATTCCTAATTTGTAACTGGCATTTTCCAGTGAACTAGCTGTTGAGGACAAAATCCCTCAATCCAATGATCTAAGGTAGGACACAAACCCTCACCTCAACTTTCAATCCAAACCTGGCGTTGCAGTCATCCTGATTAGAGCTCTTGATACTTTTACAGGTCTGGCATACAAGTTGGCGAGCCCTTATCAGAGGACTGGACTGTTGAAGGACTGATACGAATCTGCAGAGGTCGTACTAATTTATACAGTTCACACACCAGTCCACATTTGAGCTGGGCAAGGCGTGACTGCAAATTGCCTGTTCCTAAAGTGCACAGAACCAGCAAAAGAGTAAATCAAGGGATTATTTTGGGAAGGCCACTGAAGCAGATCAGAGGCATATCATCTACATGCCTAGATTAATCCAAACATCCAGACCTGGTACTAGGTGAGCAGGCATAAACATCCTCATCGTAGCATCTGAGATCCTCATTAACAGGTCACTGGTCGTTTGAGGGTTATCATGCCTCAAAAATCACAGATTAGGCATTAGCTAGGCACAATCCCAAGTGAAGGAGGATTAGGACACTGCTGATTAGAAACCCTTGTGAGCAAGGAATCTGATCTGAATTAAGGAATTTGGAGAATAATACCTGGTGTGAAACCTGCAGTGTTGTGAAGAAATTATGCAAATACAGTTCAGCAAACTCATTAAAGAGATGTATGCCTCTGCAAAACTACTTTATTAGCTTCAAAATTTGAATGTTTATAGTATTATACATTTGCACAGAATATCAAAGGTCACCACATCCTTGGAATTCGAAATGTACAGTTGGATGGGGACAAACTAACAAAACTGAAAATTTCGAAAAAGCTTGTTGATTTTGGTACCCCAGCTTGGCAGGGTCATAACTCCTAGCTTGTTGGGCGAAATTTGAGCTTCTTATCATTGGAAAGATCTCCAACAGAACTAGTTCGAGTTTCTTGGAATGCAGCCAACAGCAATTAGTTTGAGAAACCTATGGAAGTCCTCAGGCCAAATTCCGTTCTGAAGGCCTCCGAAAATGTGATTTACTGAAACATAGAAAATACCTAAAAATTATATTTTTGATATTTTCCATCATTAGATCTGCATGAACCATCCAAGTGCTCCTTGATTGGATTAAAATCTCTGAGGACGGCGATCAGGCCAGATCCACTGTTCATACTCAAACACTTGCAACCTCTTTCACAAACAGTAAATTTTCATAAATCTAAAGCCTGGATCCAGAATTTTTGTTTAAACTTAGATCTGCTCTCTGAATTTGTTATCAGCTGTGCAATTTTCTGTGTTTGAAAAAAGTCTTATTTGGATCAATTGTTAAATCTGAAACAAACTGAAAATTGTTACAGCTATTCTACTGAGTGATTGCATTGTCAAGATTTAAATTGTAACTATCTGTTTGAGACTGGTTAAGGCAGAATGTGAAACCCTAGGGATATCACAGTTTTGGAAAATACTATACTGGCATCTCTTCTTAAAGAGGTTTGTTCTAAGGAATTCAACAAAAGAATATTCAATATTTTCAAAAATCCAGAGTGAGAATGTCATGCCCCCCCTCAAATTTGAAATATAAATAAATTAATAAATAAAATATATTATTGACAGCAAATATATTAAGGGAAAAGAGAATCGAATGGTTATGAAGGGCAGTGATCAGATCTGAAGTGGTACATGACACTTCCCAAGGGGAAAAGCATAATGAACAGACATCTCCTCCTCCTCTCGTGGGGATATAATAGGACACATTTCAAAGGCAGAAGGGAATCAAGGAAAGAAATATCTTTTGAATATTAAATCATCAATCAGATTCAGAAATACATCTACATTCAGGGAAATCTGGAAAATACAGGAGAAAGAATACATATATTGGAATAAATATTATTGGCAAGAATATAATTAGGGAAGTAAATTTAAATATGATTATTAATATGTGTGTGTGTGTGTGTGTGCGTGTTTATTATACAATTATGCAATAATGATGCTTGCAGCAATTATTAGTTCTTCTTAGTAATTATGACTCATATAAAAATGAATAGATTGTATATTCATTTATGTATGTCCTTATCCTATGATCAATCAAATGTAAGGTTGAAGAAGGCAAAGTTAGGAGGATAAAGTTTACCGGCTCCCCCATGCTAAGTAGCCCACCTCAAGGGTGGAATTGTCTTGGTTCGGACATTCCCACCGCTTGGGGCCAAAGGGAGGGTTGTCTTGGTCGGGCGCTCGTGCTCTTGGGCTTAGATGGGTTGAGTAGTTTACAGGCACCCCTTTCAAGGCTTTCCTATCAAGCCAAACTATGATTGGTTGTTAGGATGGATTCAAGGAATTGCAATCACAAGAGGGATGGACAAGACAGCATGGATAGGAAAAGTAGATACAAGTGTATCCACTAAGTAGCCCACCTCAGGGGTGGAATTGTCTTGGTTCAGATGTTCTTGCCAGTTGGGGCCAAGGGGTGGGTTGTCTTGGTTGGATGCTTGTGCTCTTGGGCTTAGATGGATAGCTTCGGGCGGACTTATCCTACTTCTCATCCAAGTCCTGTTGTGATTAAAACTTCCGCTATGCATTATGGATATTAGTAGTTTAGATAGTCTTGGAATAGTTTTGTATTTTAAATAGATAAGGCATTTATTATGTTTTGATCACATGAATTATATTTCCAATATTATCTAAAGATGATTGCAGGGCCTAAAACCAAGATTTATCTTGTTTGAAACATTTAAGTGGTAAGTTATAACCCTAACTACATTAAGCTTGTGATTCTAAGGCAATCTCAAAAGGGAGCATTACAGAGAATCCTAGTTTTGCTCTCCTAAGAAGGTTGAATATTGTGCCTTTGGGATCAAGAGCTGGATAGACCCACTTGTACTAAGAGAAGGATAAAAATGCATTAGCAGAAGCAGACTCCACACCAATGATTTTGAAACTATTGTCAACCACTGAAAAATAATGTGGTATTTTAATCAACACATGTGCTCATTAGAAATGGAATAAAGCATTGGTTGTCTGTCCAGTTGGTACAAGATCGGTATCTTTCTCTTGGGATCATTTGCTGCACCTATATTTCCTGCCAAAAGGCCTTTTTTTGGTCTTGGTTTTTCCAAAGGAGGAAGATTGTGGTAAAGCATTATCTATAGTGCATCTGTTGTACAAAGGGCGGACAATAGCTTTTCAATGATGGAGTCCCAGATTTTTAGGGGCATCTTTCCCCTCTGAAAGCTTGGACATGTGAGTTCGGATCTATGGAATAAAGATTGCCTTGAGGCTATAGGAAGAAGTCTATGGCTATTAGTAGAAATAGATAGTAAATCAATGGCAAAATCCCACATTGTATATGTGAGGATAAAAATTTCCAGAGAATTTGATTTGCCTCTTCCAGAAATTGTCTTAGTGTCTCTCTCTGATGGAGCTTATGCACAAGAAATAGACTATGAAGATACTCCTTTTCGTTGTTTCATTTTTTATAAGGTAGGCCATTATGCGAAGTTTTGTATAAGAAATTAAAGTAAACCAAACAAAGTCCAAGTGGAGGAAGCAGCTTTGGACAAAGGAAAAAAAGGTATGGGGACCTAAACAAGTGTCAGATCTAAGAAAAGCTTTTTCCAAAGCTCGTAATCAAGATTGGCACAATTGAACCAATTAAAGCACCTTAAATGGCAAGATTTTTTAGAAGCTTCCCGCAAGTCACAATGTCTTTCATCAAGGAAGGATACTCATGTAGAGGTATTTCCAGAAGTCCTTATTTCTCCTTCAAAAAGTGCTGGTGTGGAGTTTGAAGACCAAAATGACCCAGGTATATTCCTAGTGAATATGGAAAAAGCAGTCACCCTAGAAGAGTAAGGAGGGATTCATCATTAAAGGATTGGATCAAATCTTTTCTGATAATTCTCCTTTATTTAGAAAGAACAGCATAAGAAAAATTGAATAAGAGGTCTAGGAGCCAAAGGCAAATGAATTTGTAGAAGAAGGATCACAAAATACTATATGGATTTCTCAAATCTTCAATCAACAGGCAGAGCCAGTGGTGCCTGTTAGTCGTAAATTTTACTTTGTTGTCGGCCGTAGTCGGCCAATTGTCAATAAAACTATAGATTAGTAAAGAATAATAATGTCATGTACTTTCGGGAAAGCATGTTCAGATTAATGTTATGTTAATGTTGTTACAAAGCGTCGTGTCGGTTGGTTATCTAATCACCGCCGAACACTATATGTAGCCTGTTGGATAGACGGGAGATAGTCATGAGTTATGTGCCGATGGTTATATTGTCAATCACTGCTGATACTATTTTGTACATGATATTTCTGAAATGAATAAAGTTTCTGGCATTCGAATATGATATCTTTCTGGTTATTGTTTTATTCTATGTTCTGCACATAATTAGTTTGCCAGTAGTACGTAAGGTTTGAATCCCATTCCGTAGGCAAACATTTGGCGCCGTTGCCTGAACGGACTAGGGCATCATCTACCATGGCAGCGTAATGGGTCAACCAGTGGAAGAACCTGTAAATGCTAATGAGGAACGGGAAGACTCATTGACAGAAGATCTGGTAAATTTGTGGAAAATATCGCTACATGACCACGTGCGTAGGGAATCCCACATTCGGGAGATCCCTGAGGAAGTCATCTGGGATCGGTTGGAAGTGAACGACGAGGTGCACCACCTCCTGAATCGCATGCCCAGGTTACTGGCCCGCCATTTCATTATTCTGCAAGACTTGCGAGAAGAAGAGGATCGTGAGCGTAGAAGGCAGCAAATTGTACAACGTTGTGAAGACAGAACCAAACGTGAGGAAGAAGAACGAGATACTAGCCGGCGCCATACTCCCGGCAATCGGCAATGATCGCTTGAACAACTAATAAATGCCCGTACGGCCGAACAAAGATAGGAATAGAGTACCTGATGGGCATGGGACTTCGGAAGAGCAAGTTCGGCGATCACTCAGGCTGCAAGAGCAAGAAAATCGCGAAGACGACTACGGCAAGTCGGTAAGGAATTAGATGAGGACTTACTTGAAATAAATCAGGGCATAAAAAGAACATATGACAATTTGACAAGAATAGACACATCTATTGAACGAGCACACCACAGTTTGATAGAAGGAAGGGATGAAGACCCCTTCAGCACTCCACACGCAGGAAAATATAACCTCTATGAAAATGAAGATGAATTGAATAGTAGCATCAGACGACTTCGAGAGTTGTCCCTCTCGGACGACGACGCGGAGTTAAGGAGGGGAAGGCCAGAGCTTAAGACCCCAGGGCAGAGAGAGCATCGGCAGGATCCTGAGGAGACCCACGGTGTTGAGGATGCTGACGGAGGACGTGGGAGTGACTCGTACGTGGCCAAGAGTGCTGGTGACACAGGGATGTAGCGAGGAATCCACTAGTCTAATCGGATCCAAAACACAAGGAGGTCAACAAGGAGGTCAACCGGTAAAGATGGCTCATCCGGATCGGCAAAAGTTGCTGAAATTCATGGGGAATGGCTCTGAGGATCCCGTACGGCATTGCAAGACATGCGAGACTATCTGGATAGCCAGCGGGCAGGATGACCCCGACCAGTGGCTGAGGGCATTTCCAGCAACACTCAGAGACAGTGCCATTGATTGGTACTCAGAATTGGATCAAGCGCAGAGAGCCACATGGAGGGTCCTGAAGCAAAATTTTCAAGAGGAGTTCAAACTTCTACGGGACGATAGTGAGATCGTCACAGAAATATATCATACCAAACAAGGAAGCACGAGAACGTACGGACCTACAACAGGAGGTTGAAAGACTTGATAGGAAAGCTGGAGGCACAGCCGACAGATGGTTTAAAGAAAAGATGGTTCATTGAAGGACTGATTCCCTCACTTCGGCGAAAAATGAAAGTAGTACCGCCATCCTCGTACACCGAAGCATACAATCGGGCGATGGATATTGAAAGTGAAAATAGGACTTCCTCGAAGGGGAAGAAGAGGGATGACGACGAGAGTGCCGAGGAAAGTGACGATGAATCGGCAACCGTACAAGCCCTTCGGCGGGATATGATGCGGATAATGAAAGAACTGAAGACCGACAAGGAAGGATCCAAAGAGGCCAATGAATTATGGTGTACGGACTGTAAAACGGAAGGTCACACAAAGGCAAGTTGCCCAAAAAAGTTATTCTGTGACATCTGCCAGGTTATGGGACACTCCGTCAAGGAGTGCCCATACAACTTAAAAACCAAAAGTTCGCAAGTATTCTTCACTCAAGGCAAACAGTCAACCCCTCCAACCACGCCACCAAAGCCATAGAACAACAATGCATCCCCTGGAGGCTACCGCAACAATTGGAGAAATACGACGAGAAGCAAAATTCAGTACGATAGCAAAGGACGACCGATGATCCAGTGCCGGAACTGTAATGAATGGGGTCACTTTGCGAGGGATTGTCAGAGCGGCCAAGGCAACGGGGGAAAACTGTGCAAGTGGTGTGGACCGGGTGATCATGAAGACACCGACTGTCCGAAGCAGAAAGGAAGTATCAATATGCTGGAAGTAGCCGACGAAGAAGTCTTGGCGATTACGAGAGCGCAGTCAAAAAGGGAAAATTATCCAGACCCTTGTACAGAGAAAGAAAGACTTCGGGAAGCCAAGACGAAAGTAGAGGAGGCAATGGCGAATGAAGGCAAGAACTCTAAAGCTACCAGTACGTTGCTACAGTCGGAGTCGGAGAAGAATATCGTACGGCAGGTGCTTCACACAACCGTACCCATTAAGGTAACTGATCTCTTGCAAACGATGCCTTATCTCAAAGTAGCGCTTACAAATTCTATTGAAGAAAATCTTCCGAAGGGTTCACTAGAACGTACGCCAGAAGTGGTAGCCGAGACTGCAGACCCAATGCTACTCGCAGTAAGCATCGGGAGGAAACCAGCCGTCGTTGAGATGGAAATCTTGGGCATGAAATTATCTAACACTATCGTCGATGGTGGTTCAGGAGTAAACGTACTGCCAGAAGAGACCTGGAAGTGTCTGGGTAAGCCGACTCTTTGGCCCCCGACATTCCACCTCGTGGGAGCAGATCAACATGGCATCAGACCGTTGGGTACACTAATGGAACAGAAGGTCCTGATCGGCACACAACTGTTTTTGCTAAACTTTGTAGTCATCCCAATGGAGAAAAAGGCGTACGACGCACTCTTGGGACGGGGATGGTTGATCGCTGCCAAGGCAACCCACAACTGGAAGCGGAATACACTCTCCATAGAAAATCGAGGGAGGAAATATACCATTGATCTGAAGAACCAGGCCGTCAGTGAGGATCTAGCATCCTCGGCATCTGAATCCGGAGGAGACTCAGATGATGATGAGAGAAAGTTAATGGAACCAGACGAAGAAGGGGTACTAGAGATTGGAAGTTGCTCAGAAGATGAGACCAGTTCACTGAACGGACTATTTCACTGGCAAATGGAGGATTACGAAGTCTTCCACCCGGATTGCAACATGCTGCAGGTCGAGGAAGCAGAAGAAGACAAGGGCTCGACCAGTGAAACACTTCCGGCTGAGTATGGAGAATACAAAGGAAGAGTCTCAAAACTGGATGATACGCCAGTCCACAAGTTTGAACAGGTACGAGATGAAAAAATTGTGTTGGAATTAAAAAATGAAAAGTATAAAAAAATAAAAAAATTAGAAAAAAAGAAAAGAGATGAAGAGAGAAAAAAGAGATGAAAGGGAAAATGGAAAAGAAGAGAGAAGGGAGGAGAGAGAAAGTGAACAGAAGTTGGAAAAAATAAAAATCGAAAGGAAAAAAGCTATGAGACATCAAAAAATAAAGGAAAATAACATAGTAAATAAGGAAGAACAAGGCGAATGGAAAAAAAAGAAGAAAGAAGAGAGAAATAAAAGAAATGTGAAGGAAGTCAGAAAAGAAAGCAAAAGAAAGAGGAAACAATTAAATAATAAATTAAATGAGTCGGCCATTAAGAGAAGTATTAAAGTGCTCAAATTAAATAAAGTGAGGCGAATTAAAATAAACACCTTGAATATTAAACAAATCGTACGGCCAAGGGAGAAAGTGATTAAATTAAATAAAGTTAGAAATGAAATAAATACAGAAACCCCAATTGTACGGCCATTTACAGATGAGATAGTTTGGAGACAAGGCAAAAGACAGAGAAATCACAAAGGGAAAGAAGAGAGCAAAAATCCGTACGGATTTATCAGTAGCAGAGGCGCGTCAAGCACAGGGAAGATCGTACGGCACCCTCATCAGCTTCTAAGTCTTGAGGTCGTACGACATTCAAAGGATTTTAAAACCATATGACATTCATCAGTTTTTCAAATCGTACGGCATTTACAAGCTCCTCAGTCTTCATTATTTTGGTCACTGGAGGTCGTACGGCCACTACAAACTGGAATTTGTGCCAGGTTTGACATCGTACGACATCTTGTTAAGTTCTTCTAGGTCGTACGGCATTTTGTGGATTCTTGGCAGGTCGTATGACATTTTGTGGATTCTTGGCAGGTCGTACGGCAAGGTTTGGCATCCTCTCAGGCGTACAGAACTTGCAAAGTCGTACGAAATTTACAAAGTTCTCAGGTCGTATGGAATTTGCAAAGTTCTCAGGTCGCACAAAATTCACAGAGTATTCAAGTTGCAAGGAATTCACCAAGTCTTCAGGCCGTACAGATCCTCCAGAGTTGCCAGGCGTATGGATTTCACAAAATTGCCAAGTCGTACGGATTTTCAAGAATTGCCAGGCCGTACGGATTTCTCAAAATTGCCAAGCCGTACGAATTTCTCAGAGTTTCCAGGCCGTACGGATTTCTCAAAATTGCCAGGCGGTACGGATTTATCAGAGTTGCCAGATCATACGGATTTTTAAGAATTGCCAGGTCGTACGGATTTCTCAGACTTGCCAAGTCGGACGGATTTTTAAGAATTGTCAGGTCGTACGAATTTCACACTTTTTCCAGATCGTACGAAATTCTAAAGTAGTACGGATTTCCAAGAACTTGCACAGCGTACTTCCTTTCCATCTTTTACCAGAGTTTGGCAGTTTTCATCAGTTCGGCAGTTTTGGTCAGTTCGGCAGTTTTCATCAATTCGACAGTTTTCATCATTTCGGCAATTTTGATCAGTTCGGCAGTTTTGGTCAGTTTGGCAGTTTTGGTCATTTCAGCAGGTTTCGTCAGTTCGGCAGTCTTGATCATTTCGGCAGGTTTGCTCAGTTCGGGAGTTTTGATCATTTCGACAGTTTTGATAGTTTCGGCAGTTTTCACAACTGTCTCGAGATTTATAAAATCGGCTGGAATCGCCGAACTGACAGAAAGATGGACAAGGGCAAGAAGGCTATGCAGCACAAGCCAAAGGTAGCCTCGGCTAGAAAAAGAAAGAGGATGGACGCTAAGAATGAAACGATGACATGGGAAAACCTGACTGGCAACGAGTGCAAACAATGGTGGCGAAGCACTCCTGATGACCACTCCCTGAAGGTTGCGCTTCGACACGCTCGGGTAGACAAGGCTGTGCTAGTGCCCTTCTTCAATTCTCGGGAGTTCGAGCCTTGGCTGAAGGCGATGGTAGATAACTATTGCAGGCATACGCACAAGTCAGCAATTGATTACAGGGGTTGCCGAGTGACCATTTCAATTTGGCCGCAGGACTTCGAGCGGGTGTTTGGCGTCCCAGCTTCAGGAATAGGGGTTAACAAACCCAAGAGGATGACATAGGAGCACAAGGAATTGCTGGTCAAGCAGGTGTGTCGAAGTGACTTGTCAGCGGAAGAACAAAATACCATATGGAGTGCTGGCAACCGAGGTCTCTGGAAAAACTACTTGGCAACAGCGGAATGGAAGTGCTTGCTCGACCTAATGAAATGCCGACTCACAGGTGCCAGCCGAGCGTCAGACATTGCTATATGGATGGTCGATTTCATGGTCGGACTCTGCGTTGGCCGAGTGTATAACTGGGCAAGATTACTCATAGAGCGGATGAGAGATTTCTTGGTGTAAAGGCATAAGGCCTTCTACATGACCCAGCACGCCATAGCCCTCTTTCTTGATGTCGTTCACACACAGGTGCCGGAGGGAAATTGGGGTCGGTTGCGGCCACTTACTCACCTGGATCCTGGATTGTCAACCGTATTCTACTGGTCAGAACTGGAAGTAAAGCAAGCCGGCGAGGGCACAGCTTCAGGAAAGAAGAGGAAACAGAAGGAGGCATTGGTGGAAGAGGAAACATCAGAGGAGGAAGCCTCGGAGCAGAGCGATGCATCTGACAGGGAGGAGCCCATCGATTTATCTTCCTCGCCCTCGGAGTCTAGCCCACCGGCCGATGAGGAGGTGTCCGTCGCCATAGGGGGTCAGGAAGCAGGCGAGATTGACATACCATTGCTACAGCCGGCAGGATTTACTCTTCCCCCACCGCCAGCCAGGAAGAGCACACACTCAGTAACGTTCACCCTTCCTGTTGCGCCAGTTGGAGCCGGGCGAATGTTGAGGGTAGTTGCTTCACTACCAGGCGCATCGCCAGGGTGGGCACCTCTCGCCACCACGTCATCACAGGGGGCAGTCACTATATCTGCAGGTTCCACTGCCTCGGTCAAGATATTGCCAACAGTCTGTTCCCTTACACCACCGCCAGCATCGGCAGCGACAGGAGTGGAAACCTCGGCAGCAGGAACTGGGGGAATGCCAGAGGCCACTGAGGAGACGACTCCAGCCCCAGGAGCACCTGGGGTAGCACAGATCGATAGCTGGTTGGGATCGGTCGGCTTCACTTTGGACGTGGCCGAGCAGCCAGACCAGCGGGAGAAGAGTCCCTCGGAGGGACAAGGGGACGAGGAAGGGCCAGTCGTTCATACCCAGCAAAGTGAGATGGCTAGACTTGGCGAGGATGCACTTGCACACCCTGAGGCTAGCATAGCAGAGGCACCAGAGACAGCCATACATGAGCCTCAGCAGACAGCCGGGGAACCGCCCCAGGAGGAGGCTGAACCTTGTACACCTCCCGAGGATGAGGAGAACGAGGGTGACTCCACGAAGGGATTTGTCGTGGAAATGTCACAACTAGACCCATCAGACCCAGTAGGCACGGTGCAACGATATGTGCAGGAGCTCGAGCATATGGGCAGGTTGATGATCCGAGTGGGACAAGTTTCCAGAGACCTCAGGATTGGTCGATCTCCTCTAGTGGGCCAGGAAGTTCACCGCATCCGAGGATTTGTACAGATGGGGTGTGAGGCTGAGTTCACACGGATATTTGGCGAGGGGTGGCCAGCAGGAGAGACTCCTGAAATGATGAGAGCCTGGCGGGGTCGACCACCGAGACTAGTAGGGCGGGACGCCGGGGTTCTGGAGAGTTTATATTACATAGAGCTGGCCTTCCGGGATGTCTTTATTCTTATGAAGCGCCAAATATTTTCCATCGAGGTAGCGGTTTCACGTCGAGTGGATGCCTATAGACTCCTGCAGAGGGTTAAGGACGAGTCCACCGTGACCATAAAGAGCATTCAGAATGACTTGGCTGAACAATCTCGGCTTGCCAGTGAGAGGGGAGCTCGATTGGAGGTCTTGGAGTCTCGGGTGGCAGCCTTGGAGGAGGAAGCAAAACAGAAAGAGGCAGCATGGGAGCAGCGGGTGAAAACATTGGAAGATCAGTTGGCTGCAAAAGAGGTTGATTTGGCGGCCAAGAGTGCAGAGGCAGAAAAGGCAAAAAGCCAACTGATGGAGGCAGCTCAGATGGTAAAAGCGGCGAGGGAGAGGGAGATACTGGCGGATCGGCAGCTTCGCACATGTACGGAGGAGCTGAGGTGCCTGCGAGCAGAGCATTCTTCCACCACTCCGACGTCATCTGTGCATCCAGGGAAGCACTCCCTTCCCCTACTTCTCGTGATCTTATCTTGCTGTATGTATGTCGTCTGGAAGACGACTTCTTTTTTGGGGGGGATGATGTTAGTCGTATATTTTACTTTGTTGTCGGCCGTAGTCGGCCTTGGTCGTAGTCGGCCAATTGTCAATAAAACTATAGATTAGTAAAGAATAATAATGTCATGTACTTTCAGGAAAGCATGTTCAGATTAATGTTATGTTAATGTTGTTACGAAGCGTCGTGTCGGTTGGTTATCTAACCACCGCCGAACGCTATATGTAGCCTGTTGGATAGACGGGAGATAGTCATGAGTTATGTGCCGATGGTTATATTGTCAATCACTGCTGATACTATTTTGTACATGATATTTCTGAAATGAATAAAGTTTCTGGCATTCAAATATGATATCTTTCTGGTTATTGTTTTATTCTATGTTCTGCACATAATTAGTTTGCTAGTAGTACGTAAGGTTTGAATTCCATTCCGTAGGCAAACAGTGCCATCCATGGGAGAAATGAATGGCTTAACTTGGAACATTAGGATATTAATGCCCCTAATAAAAAGACTTCTCAAGCGCTAATTTCAAAAGATTAATCTAGATTTTATATTTCCACAAGAAACAAAATTATCTGAAGAAAAAATGTCGAGTCTCCTCAAATCCTCTTGGAAATGCTCTAAAGGTTGGTCAATGGAAGCTGAAGGTGCTTCAGGAGGTCTTTGCATCCTTTTGAACCGAGCTTCTCCTCATCCTGAGTTGTTGGCAAAATCATTTAACTAGGTAGGTTGCTCCATTAAGTCTCATTGCTTTAACATATTGAGATTTTTATCTAATGTTTATGGCCCTAATGGTCTGGTTAGATTAAAAAAGGTTGTGGGAGGAAGTTTTTGGTCAGCCTGAAGTATTGCATGATAAAGGATTTGGATGCAATAGTGGTGGCAATGGATAAAAGAGGTGGGTCACAGTGCCCTTCTCAGTCTGAATTTGATTTTCAAATTTTTTTGGAAAACAATAACCTTTTAAATCTAATTCCTAAAGAATGAACATATACTTGGACTAATAGAAGCAAAGGGTTTTGTTATATAGCAGAAAGACTAGTTAAGTTCTTGGTCTCTCCCAATTGCTTGCAGCAAACGTGTATCTCAGAGACCTCTATTCTTCCTGTGGTAGGATCCAATCATTGCTGCTTAAGCATCAATATTTTCTAGATGTTGCTCCACCCCATTCTCCCTTCAAATTTGAACTAACGTGGCTGAATCGCCCAAACATTCTTTCCCATGTCAACATTTGGTGCTCTTGCCCAGTTGTAGTAGGTACTCCTTGATATAATAGTATGGATTATCATCTGGCAGTGTGTCTTCAGTTATAGCAGATAAGAAAGGAAGACTATCATTGAGGGCAGCAAGGGGAATTAAGGTGCTGAAGGTGATGACGACAGTGTATACTGTTATGTCACTACATTGTTACAGCAGACCTGGAAAGGAGCCATTTAACTTCACAGAAGTTATGCATTAATTATCTTTATTCACTGTATTTGTTTAAACTCAGAAACTTTGTGGATTGCTTTCCCTTTAATGCAGTTAATACAATGCATTCTATATGTTTGTCAAATTGTCACTTTCAATCTGTTTACCAAAATGTTTGTAAAAATGTCCATTCCATGATATCCAGAAATTATTAAAAGACGAAAAACAAGGTTAGAGACTTCACCAACCTATTGAATGACAATTGTTTGACGGAATGTCTGCTCACAGGAATTGGAAGAATTGAAAAAAAAATTGCATAGAAAATTAGCTCAGAATATTTCAAAGTATTTCAAGACTTTCTATAAACACACTAGAATTGTAAAACAAAGGACAACTCCTTATACACATCAACAGAACAAAGTAGCTGAAAGGTTGAATAGAATCTTGCTAGATCAGGCCAAAAGTATGTTACATAATGCTAGTCAAAGACATGAGTTTTGAGTTGAAGCAATAAATACCACATACTACTTGAAAAACAAGACACCATATAAAATGTAGACTTAAAACCGATTGTAATACATTTGAAAGTGTTTGGTTGCGAGGCATTTGTTTAGGTGTCAAAGGAAAGACAGTCTAAGTTGGATTTCAAGGAAAAGAGATGTATTTTCATGGGGTATGGGGAAAATGTTAAAGGTTTTCTATTTCAAGGGTGTCACTTTCAAGGAACTTAGAATCTTGTCCAAGGATGAAAAAACAAAATTGTGCATTTTTGAATCAAGACTAGAGCAACAAAATGCATTTGAAGATGAACAACTAAGTGGACATGATAGTTTGGATGAAAGCACATCTAGGGAAAACTCTAAAAAAGAACAAGGTGTCAAGGTGGTCGAAAATACTTCGCCCAAAATTGTAAGGTCTACAAGACAATGAAGATCACCTAACATGTATAGTCTATCATATTTTTGTTATGTTTTTGCTCTAACTTCTACTAATAGTGAACTGAGTTATGTGAAAAAATCTCACTTCCAAAGAGAAAAATGTCTAGGAAGAATGCCATGGAAGAGGAGATGTTGGCATTGAAGTAGTCCACAACTTGGGACTTAATAAATTTACGTGAGAGAAGATCTATTGGCCGCAAGTGGGTGTTCAAAAAGAAATTTAAAGCAAATGGATCACTTGAGCGATGCAAAGCATGTTTGGTGGTGATGGGAAATTCCCAAGTAAAGGGAGTTGACTTTAGCAAGATTTTTTCTCTAGTAGCTAAGTTAAGGTCCTTTAGGATGCCGTTGTCCATAGATGTTGCATATGATTTTGAGATCATACAAATGACTCTAAAACAAACAACATTCTTGCATGGTGATTTGGAGGAAATATATATGAAACCACCAAAAAGATTTGAGGTGAAAGGTAAAAAGAAACTAATTTGAAAACTAAAAAGATCATTGTATGGATTAAGGCAATCCCCACATATGTGGAACCAGTTTCAGTCATTTGTGTTAGAATGGGGTATTGTTAGAGGTGATTGTTACGACCCAATTCTGCGTAAATTAAAAACTTTCCAATTTTCACTTTAAATATGTAAAGCAACATCTAACAAAGATAATTCAATAAAATTTCTTCCTTTCTTTATTGATAAGCACGTATAAGTTACAATATGTTTCTTTGCAAATATATATTCAGAGTTAAAAGACAGTTACATACATAGCTCGTAAGCTTTTGCACAAATAGAAGTAAGAAGGTCCAGGAGTCCGTCCTTTCAAATCTTGGTACATCGGCTGCTTGCTGTGGAGGAGAAAAATCACTCGGGCGCTTTTCCGCCAACCACGGACTTATAATGCGGTCCCCCGCACGATCATTTTGCAATGAACGGCCCTCCCTTCGAAGAAGAGATTGGTAGGGTATCCTTTAACGATTACCAACTGAGCATAGTGCCGTGTCCTACACAACTAGAACCTTGCTGTTTCACAATCTCGATCTAGTACTCGGATCACAATGAACTGACAGTGTAGTCTCAACTATCTCACATCTAGGTGGATGTTGTACCTTTCACTACTTTGGCCAAAGTATTCTCATTCAGTACTTCGAATGAAGGTCATCTATCATAGACACTACTCAGGGCTGATTTGACTTAAGGCTTCCTTACTCTACGCATAGGTTTGTCCTTCAATGGGTGAATCCGTCATCCCAGACATCGTACAATCATACGAACCTACTAGAAATGAAAACAGTATTCAAGTGTCTTGTATCAATCCTCCTAACTAGGAATTCTTTATCCTAGGAGTACTTAACTTGTCTCAGTTATCCCTATAACTTAAGCTAAAAGACTTCACTTGATTCTGCCATCATCTCGATCCTAGTAGCTAATAAGTATGTTTACGTATTCCCACATATAGAGATCATACACTACATGCAAAAACCATTTAAAATGCAAACAAATCCTTCTCTTTTATCTTTTTCATTATTTCGTTCTAATGCAAGAGAAACATTCTAATCCCTTAAGCTTTTTACTCCTATATTCCCTTTTTCACAATTCCCTAACCATTGAATCCTTTACACATTTTCTCCTTTAATGCATTGCTTTTATTCATCGAATTGGTTCTTTCCTATTAAAGCTAATAGAAAGCAACGATCACAAGACGCAAAATAAACAACACTTTAACAAAGGTTATATAATAGGAAGATTCATGCCTGATTTTAAAGCTTCTCCTTCCAGACTTGCTCTTTTAAATTCTTCTTCAAATAAGCCTCCGTAGTTTCAGCTAAATATGGCTTCTTTTATGAAAGTATTTCTCTCTATAGAGAACTCCTATATCTCTTTCTCACAGACGTGTTTCCACCACTCAATTCCTACTCAGCTATACAAATACCTCACTCTGAACTAAATATGATTCAATCACTGTAACTGGTAATTGCTGGTAATAATGCACCGAATTTATCAAACTCAACAATACAGGAAACTTAAGCAGTATAATGTAATGGCTATGGAATAAAATAGTAAACTCAGATTGCTCCCCAGGTTGTGTTCACAATGAATGGAAGGGCGTCATTATATAGGGCCCGAAATACAACGGATTCCCAGTTATGTAGGCATGCCAAATGACAACACAGTAATCAGAAACAGTCAAAAGACATTTGGCGGATTATTTAACCCTAAGTCATCAAACATGAAGGTGATTCGACCTCTTTAGAGCCAGCAGATGAAGAATAAATCAATTCACATGGCGGATTTTGACAACTCATGGCGTTTTCCAGAATTTAGGTAAATTTGATATTATTGTTTTGAAAAATTCGTTCAAGGAAAAAGTCGAGTCTGTTATATACTTCCACGTCGCCATTTTATGCCCTAAGAACAGCAAACGGTTATTTCTTTGACTAGGTCGCAGCCCAGGCACGGATCAAACACGTTTTCTGGCGCGTTTTACCAGATGCGCGACTTCCAGTTCGTTTTTATGCGTTTTTCTTCCTGCTCGCATCTTTCACACGCGATTTTCATGTATTTTCAAATGTTCATTAAAAACAATTTTCGACTTTTCACTATATAAAGTGTTTAATATTTCAAATATTTAACTTTCAATGTTTCGATTTCCATAGTTCAAAAACAAAATATTAATTTTGACTCAAGCCATGTATCGATTTCATATTTTAAATCAAAACCAAATATTTCTAAATTCATTAATAAAGATTTTACTAAAAAATCGTTTTCCCAATTACACAAGGTAGTATTTAATTTCTCCAAATTACTCCTAGTAATATATTTTTATATTTATTTACTCTTAGTAAAATATAATCTCATTATATATATTTTATTATATAAATATTATTATAGTTCTTTTAAATATTAAACATATAAATATTTAAATACGCAAGTATTTAATATACATTTATATTTTAATATAACTATAATAATATTATATATAATTTTTAATATATAACTACTTATATATAAATATATTTATATTTAACAAATATAAATATGTATACATATATATATTTATTGCCAAATATATATTTTGCCAGTCGGTCCACATACTTTCAATATATATACTCGTATATATCTCAGTATACTATAAACATGTATATACAAACCTACTTAACCTATTCGCTTAGACCCATTCACGTTATGAACATAATACTGTAAGTCTGATAAACAAACAATCATCTCTCAAGCACAAAGAAGTAAACTAGACTCCTAAAGCCTATGGATGACTTACCGTTATCTCGACAAACAGACTTGGCTTACTCAATCTATAGAACGTGTGTGTATGCTCATTTTGGTAATCGTTACTGTTTACCCGACCAAGTTCCTCCCCGAATGATGTCTCTCCTCTGTCCAGAGGTACAGTCTTCATACCTGCATATCACGACATGACACCGGCAGTTATATGCTCACAACAAGGCAGTTTGCATAAAACATTATAAAAAGTTAGATTAACATTATTCCATAACTGTATGCAACATTTAATCAAAACTAAATCATTTAGAAGTAACAATCAAATGAAACCATCATTTAAACAGGACTCATTCATTTAATAACGAGATCAACCATGTTTTATTCATCATCAAGATTCAAACATTACATTCAATGGCCCTATACAATAGTAGCTATAATATCGGGATGTAACAGTGATGTTGATCATTGTGCTTATAACAAGTAGGTAAATGATTATATTTTGACTATCGCTTTGTATGTTGAAGATATGTTAATTATTACAAACAATAAGATATTAATTTAGGAACTTAAAGCTTAATTGTCCAATAAGTTTGAGATGGAGGCTTAGGCGCTACTAGAAACATACTTGGTATAGAGATTTACAAGAATAAGACTAATAGGAAATTGTGTCTAAATTAAATAAGTTTGTAGAGATCTAGGATGCATGACAGTAAACTGGTAAGTACATCTCTACTAGTTGGTAAAAGATTGATTTTGGAAGTGGAACAATGTCCTATGGCCATGCAGGACATAACAAATGTTTCATGTGCTAGTGCAGTACGAAGTCTTATGTATGCAATGGTCTACACAAGACCAAACATTGCCTAAGTGGTGGGAGTTTTGAATAGGCTCATGTCCAAGTCAATGTAGGACATAATAAATGTTCCATATGCTAGTGCAGTAGGAAGTCTTATGTATGCAATGGTTTACACAAGACCAAACATTGCCTAAGTAGTGGAAGTTTTGAATAGGCTCATGGCCAAGCCAAGTAAGGAACATTGGACACAGATAAAAAGAGTGTTCAGTTACTTGAGCGAAACTCCAGATTATTATTTGATTGATCGTGGTACTAATGATGTGGGTAAAGTTTTGAGCATACAAGAATTTGTGGATTATGATTGGACTGGAGATCTGAATAACCGAAGGTTGACTGGCAGTTGTGTTTTTATTTTGTTTGGAGGTGCAGTTAGTTGGATGAGCAAGCAACAATAGACAATTACATTATCCACAACTAAAATAGAATATATGGCTGCAACACATGCTTGTAAGGAGTGTGGTTGAAGAGACTATGTGATAATATTGGTTTTAAGAAACATAAAATGTTGAACTATGATTCAACGAGTGCAATTTTTCTAGCAAAAAACCATGTTTACCATGCCAAAACTAAGCACATTGGCATGCAATATCAACTTGTAAGGGAGATGTTTGAAACTAGAAAAGTTCAAATGGAGAAAATTGACACTCAAGTAAATGTTGTTGATCCTTTAACAAAACCTATAATACTGCCAAGTTCATATGGTGTAGGAATGAAATGGACTTGTCCCATTCCCATACATTAGATTAACTTCTTGGGTTCTACTACATTGTCTCCTACAAGAAATATCAAGTGGGAGAAAATTGGGCCTAGGGAGTGTTGTTTACTTGCAAAGAATTCATAAAAATGATTTTATCTACAAATTGGTAAACAGCTACAACATGCAATACAATATGATGCAGTGAAGTTCAAATGTCATAGTACTATATTCACGTTGGTTTACATGTGATAATGTTGTGGTAGCAACTACAAGTCATCTAGAGAAGAACTCACTATCACAGATTGAATTTATTGTTACCGGATGCATGAATAGTAATGCATGTGCACTTGCAGCAAAGCTAAAGCTAAACAGTAGAATCCAAAGACATGGTTATATTTAGTAGAAGTGTCCTAGCGTACCACAAGTAACCAAAAAACGTTAGATGTTTGTATATGCTACCACAAGCTTAGAACTAGTGGTGGTGGCTATACAAGAAGACATGTACATACCAACAATGTAAAATAAAAAACTATTGGCTCTAAGTTTACATAATTTTTTTCCCTTTCCATAAGTTTACAAATGTCATTATTAAGAGAACAAACCTTACAGAAATAAGGCAGTCATGTATATGAAGAGGAAAAACATCTTGGAATACAAACTCCTTTAAGGACTTGGTTGGTTTTTAGTAGGCTAAGCTCACTGCTTAATTCAGAGTGAAATCAGAAAACAGAAGAAAGACAATACTATGTTTGAAGAATTGTTCGATATTAAACAATTGTTTTCTATATCCTTCCATTAGGATTCTAGGAATAAATCATGCCCATTTCCTATCACTTGCATTGTTTGCAATCCACCCTCATTCATAAGCAGTTGTAACAAAAATGTAATGTCCCCTTCTCAACAGTGATCAGTGCAGTTGGTCGTTAGCCTATCCTGGAGGCCCGTAGGCTAGTCAGAAGCAGAAATTAGGGTTTCCTATTTTCTAGGAGGATGTTTTGGCAATTTTGGGGGTTTGCATGTTGGAGTTCTACAGTTTGGATTCTAGATTCCTTCTAGGTTTTTAGAGAGCTTCACAGTGGTGTGACATGCAACTGAAATAGATAACTTTTCCTGACTTACTATTTTTAGTCAGTTGCGACGGTTGCTCAGAATGTGGTTAAAATGCTTTTGGAGATGCTATTTTTAGCAGTATGCTATTTATAGTAAGTGTTATTTTTAGCAATTCAGTATTGGGGTTTTCGGCGCATATCAATATTTCCAGTGCACATCAATATTTCCAGTGCATATTTGTATTTCCAGCGCATATCAGTATTTCTGACGCATGCTATTTTTAGCAAGATTTCAACAGGCCAGTTTAGAGGCTATTTCAAGCAAGTCAGTTTGAGCAATTGGTCTCCCACACTCTTGGAGCTCATTTTGGTAAATTTGATATTTTGGCATAGTTACACCACCGTCGGGGACGAGGGGACGCCAAAACATGGGGATGGGTTTTTGGGACGGGGGACAAAGGGGCCTCAATTTGGGGACAGCAGGGGGACGGCGGCAAGGGGGTGTATATACTATATACTAGACATATGGTACTTAAAATGCTAGTTATGAAAAGATGTATAAGACTATTAAGAAGTAAAATAGCATAATTGCAAAATGCCAAATTGAAATACTAAATAGTAAATACTTGAACATTGAACATTGAACAATGAACATTGGAGTTTTCAATATCGAATTACTAATTAGAAATTAGAATACTCAATACTACATAAAATTTTAAATTGTCAAATCGGAAAATGGAAGATTTCTATTATATGATATCAAAAATATCTAATCATACAATGAGTAGCATGATATCAAAACAAGTACAAAATCAAAATGTCAAAATGACAAAATGTAATGAAGGAGGCCTCTAATCATCCTCGAGAGGTCAGCAAACTCCTCATAACTGGAACTACTGGACTTCCCAAGGTCAAGATCCCATCGCCGCAAGAGACACTTGGGTGTCCCCAGGACACTCGAGGGACACACAGGCATCCCCCTCAATGTCTCAGGAAAGTTGAGACATCCCCGCGTCCCCCGCGCTGAGTGGCAAAATTGGTGGCACCATTGGGGACTTGGGAGTGCTATCCCCATGTCCCGGGGACGTCCCCATTCAGAGAATGCTTGGGATTAAGGGGGGGATGTGTCCCCGAGGTACACTGATTAAACCTTTTGAGAACAACACAAGTCTTCTTTTCAGTGATGTTGGGCACCATCACGGAAAGCCTTTGAAAATCTGCAATGTATGTATCCAATGAGCCATGTTGTTTCTGTTGTGCAAACTCATGAAACTTCACTTCAGGATCCTTAGTATCAAACCTCTCGATTAGCCCGTTGGTGAACTCTTCATATGTTTGAATGAGGTTATGGCCAAGAGTGACCAAACCATGATACCACCACTCATGGGTGGCTCCTTTCAAGTGCAAGGTTGCAAACTTGATGGCATCTTCTTCGGGCATTGGTCTTAGTGAAAGTTAATTGTCAAGCTTTTGAACCCATGACCTTGTCGTACACTTATCACTCCCATCAAAATGGACCAAGGTCACCTTTCCAAGAGCTTGATGATAATCCAGTGTACCCCAGGGACATGTCCCCCCCTAAATCCTAAGTGTTCCCGGAACAAGGACATCCCCAGGACATGGGAACAACGTTTCCAAGTCCCCAAAGGCACCACCAATTTTGCCACTTGCCACCAGGGACACGCGAACATCCCAACATTCCTGGGATACTGAGGGGGATGCTTGTGTGACCCTCGAGCATCCTGGGGACGCCCAGGTGTCCCCCATGGCGGTGGGATCTTGACCTTGGGAAGTCTAGTAGTTCTAGTGATGAGGAGTTTGCTAACCTCACAAGGGATGATTAGAGGCCTCCTTCACTACGTTTTATCTTTTCCACATTCTGATTTTGTACTTGTTTTCATATCATGCTACTCATTGTAATCATCTTTATGATTAGATATTTTTGATATCATATAATAGAAATCTTCCATTTGCTGATTCGACAATTTAAAATTTTATGCAGTATTGAGTATTCTAATTTCTAATTAGTAATTCGATATTGAAAACTTCAATGTTCAATGTTCAAGTATTTACTATTTAGTATTTCAATTTGGCATTTGCAATTTTTCTATTTTACTTCTTAATACTCTTATACATCTTTTCATAACTAGCATTTTAAGCACCATATGTCTAGTATATAGTATATACAACGCCTCGCCCGCCACCCCCTACTGCCATCCCCCGGTTGTCCCCAAATTGAGGCCCCTTTGTCCCCCTATCCCAGAAACCCGTCCCCTCGTCCCCAACAGTGGTGTAACTATGGGTTTAATGGAGCCCTTGAAAGGGTGGGTTAAAGCATTTGATCCACCAAGTCTTGATGAGGCTATCAAGAAATCAAGAAGTATGGAATTGGCTGCTCCTAGGCCCAAATTTCAGCCCAGGCCCTTTGCATAGAAGAAAGATAAGAAGCACCTTCCAAGTCAGCATAAAAAGTTTTATTCTAAGTTGGATGATGAGCTTCGTGAGAAGCTTAGAAAAGATGGAAAATGTTACACATGTAGAGAACCATGGACTAAAGGCCATAGGTGCTATGGAAAAGGTCATTATAACCACATGGAGGCCTATTCTGATTATGGATCAAAATCTGATTTGTTAGAACAGCAGTCATTTTTTGGGGACAACGTAGAGGAAAAAGCTCCTAAACAGTCCAATAAAGAGCAAGGAGTTAGGGGTCCAATTCCCCAACTCTCTAGTTTCCAAAAGAACGAATCTTTCAAGGTTCGTGGAGTTCTTGGAGGGCAGCGAATTGTTGCTTTGATTGATACTGGAGCAACACATAATTTCATTGATGAAGGAGTGGTTGCAAATAGAGGACTCAAAATTGAAGAATTTGAAGGGTTTAAAGTCACGGTAGCTGATGGGTTTCATATCTCTTGCAATCGAAAGATTTCTAACCTGTCTATGCAACTGGGTAACTATGAAGTCAAAGATGACTTCTATGTTGTTAGCATTGGAGATATGAATGTTGTGCTCAGAATTCAATGGCTGCGATCTCTTGGAGAGATCTCTCTAAATTTGCAAACAATGGAGTTAAAGTTTCAATCAAATGGAAACAAGGTAGAATATTTAGTTTGTAAGTGTCCATCTAGGGTGGTACATTATAGTGCTATCAAAGCAGTCTCCTGCCATCCTGTTGGGTTAAACAAACATTCAGTGAATCAACATCTTGCATCATTTGAGTGACCAACACTCATTAGTTTCAGTTATGGGTTACTTCAGTATTGAAGGAAAATCTAGGGAAGATTTGGGACGGGAAGCCATTAAGCTCAGGGAAGTGCTGATGTGTTTTTTGTGACCGCACCAAACAACAGAATAAAGTGTCCAACAGCTACTCTATTCTTTCTTGATCAAAGTATTCCGTATGCTAAGATTGTAAGAAAGTTCATACGTTCCAACTCCAAGGTTCCTTTATGCAACGAAGTAGTCTCAGTTGGTTCGTTGTGATTTGCTGGTATCACAAGGGGACTTATGCAATTGTTCAGCAACAAATTGAAAAGGGGGTTTTACAAGCTTCAAAAGATTTGGAAATGAAGCACAAGTTTCCTAAACTAACCAGAAAAGTTCTAAATTGAAATGGTTGCAGGGATTAGAAAGCTATGGACTAATCTATGCGCGGGACGTGGGATCAATTCTTAGAAACTTCAAACAAGCTCTGCTTTGCCTCACTTCGGACAGCTTCCACAGAACCGGTGCAATCTTCAAGGGGAGTAACTAGAAAGTATTCAGATGACAATTCAATATGAGGACACCATCACAACGACGCATGTCCACAATGTTCCAATTGACCACGCAAGGTGAACCCATTGTTAGCGAGCCTGCTAGTGGTATGGATAAGCGAAGCTTGCTCAAATTAAACACCACATTCCACAATTACTAACTACTTGCATGAAATGAAATTTATTCTACTTTAAGCTACTTTAAGATGCTAGGTGATTCGGAAGGACGAAGAAGCCTCGCTAGCTACCCACAACAAAAGATGAAATCACCATCAATGAAAACTCTTTTTATTATGAGAGTGTTCACAACAACTTCTTACAAAACATTCAATGAAAAAGCTTTCCTTCCTCTTCAATCTAAGCTACCAACCTATGCTATGCTATATCTAAGTTGTCTCTCTATCTTTTGATTCTAATCTAATCTAATATGATACAAATGAGGGGGGATGCCCCTTTATAGTTGGCCAATTTCAATGGATGGCTTAGATTCAATTACAATGAAGGGCCAAGATTGAGCTACTTAAGCCTTGATCAAGATTCCGCCCTAAAAACTGCCGAAGAGAGGAGTGGGATAATAAATGAGCAGAGATTCCCACTTTCTTCCTTTGTCATTATGTGCATTTAATTCCCACCATCTTTTAGAAGATTCTCGTCCAAAAATGCGTTCCCACTGTTCTTCTCCTTGACTGCAGACTCGATCAAATAGTCTCAACTTCTGGCATGGCAGGCACGTTCTCATTTTGAAATTCCAAGACTGCAACCTCATTCTTCTGCTTGATGATGATTTTCCTCTTAGCCGTCATTCTTTAACTCTTCAATGCTTGTGCTTTCATTATTTCTCCATCCTGACCCTGAAGGATTTTCCTATCCTGGACTCAACCATTTCTTCCTTGCCACCTGCCTCCCTGAGTTGGGTCATACTGGATCTTCAAGGAAAAAATCCATTTTTTTTTCAACATCTCCCTTCATGGTTTGGGCACAAATAAGACATCATGGAGGAATTTCAAACATGTAACTTTTCATGGTTTGGGCACAAATATGACATCATGGAGGAATTTCAAACATGTAACTTTTCTCCTTCCAAGGTTGCAATGTCGTCCTGGAGTATCTGTTCCATCACCTCAAGTCATCACTCTTTGGTCCGGCGTTCATCCTGCAAAATAAGAAGAGGAGCATCAAAACACTTATAGTAAAAATCTACTTCACTTACATAATTTCCATGTTCTGATCTCCAAGGTTGATCTCTGGATCCGATAGAATTCATCATTTTTATTTAGCACAACTTTTGCCTCCTTCATAACTTTTCATCATGGGCACATTTAAACATCTGTGAGTTGGGGCGTATATCACCTTGATGTTTTCATCTTCTTGCCTTGGCCATTTTATTCACCTATCTTGTCCACCTTCTTTTAGGAGCTTGATGTTTGAGTTTCACCTCATACTGAGGGCGCATATGAAGGCTCTTGCTTCATTACCCGCCTTAGAAAATTTTCATGTTTCCATCCATTCCCCCCTTGGCACATTTGAGACCCCTTTAGATTTTGTTTCCTCCCTTAGAAAATTACACACTTTAATGTTTCTATCTTAGAAAAAAAATTATTTTCTTTGGAAAATTTCATCAATCAAGCGCCCACTTAAAATCTCCACTTTAAAATCTCCAGGCAAGGGGGGTAAAAAGTTTCAAAATTAACTCCCTTAGAAAATATCCAAGACCCACAAAGAGATCTCCCCTCAAAAAATATTTTACAACTATGTGTACTCGTAGGGGTACATTTAATTTTTTTCTACCCTTGAAAAATATTTTCATTAAGGTTCATTTTTTTTTACCTCTTCTCCTTTGGGGGCGCATATGAGCTAAGGTTAGGCAGTTTTTCTCCACTTAGAATATTTTCAAACACCTCCCTATTCGAGATGGGCACATTTTGGGGGTGGAGGAGGAATTCTCCAACACTTAGAAATTTTTCCAAACCTTCTTCAGTACTTGGGCATATTTAGGGTATTGAGCTTCCATTTTACAACACTTAGAAAATTTTCTAAGTCATCTCCTTGTTGGGCGCACTTACTTGTTCAAGCTTCCACTTTGTACGCCATAGATATTTTCAACTCACCTTCTTGGAGCTAGGGCACACTTAGGGGGTGGAGCTTTAGTTTCTATGCCTTAGACAATTTTTTATCATCCTCTCCCCAACATGGGTGCATATAAGAGGTCTAGCTTCCATTTTCAACACTTAGACAAAAATCTCAAACCTCCCCCTTAATGATGGTGCATTTGAGGGGTCCTACTGCCAGTTTATCATGCCTTAGAAACTTTCCAAGCCTCCAGCTACCTTGGGCGCATTTGAGGGGTGGTGGAGGAATTTGCTTTGCCTTAGAAAATTTTCTTGATATCCATGTCATGTTGGGCACATTTGCTAGAGGTTCCTACTTTTATTTTTCACCACTTAGTAAAATTTTAACATGTCTCCTTCCTTGGTGGGCACATTTAGGAGGGTCAACCGTCAATTTCTCTAACTTAGAATTTTCTTAGCCCTCCTCATCAAGTTGGGCGCATTTGGACCCTCGTGCTTTCATTTTTGGACACTTAGAAGCTTTTCAACCTCCTCCAAGCTAAGGCGCATTTAGCAGCTCATCCTTTTAATTTACCATACCTTAGAAAATTTTCAAATCAACCTCTCCTGTCTTGGGCACAACTCCACCCTTGAGCTTTCATTTTAAATGACTTAGCCAAATTTTTAAATCCAACTCTCCACTAGGGCGCATTTAGGAGTTTGTACTTTCATTTCCCAACACTTAGAAAAAATCCTCATGCTATCATGCAAGTTGGGCGCATATGAGGGGGGCTACTTCCATTCTTCAACACTTAGAATATTTTCCATCTCCTCCTTTAAGCTAGGGCACATTTAGGGTGTTGAGGTTTGAATTTCCAACACTTAGACAAATTTCCTTCTCCATCCTTGATGAGGGCACATTTAGACCCTTGAACTTTCACTTTGCTCATGCCTTAGAAGATTTTTCCAAACTTTCCTATGCCTTCTCCACCATGGGGGCATATTGGAGGGTGAGCTTCAAGTTTCTCATACTTAGACAATTTTAACATGCCTTCTCCTCTTTGGGCGCATTTACCTAGGTGAGCTTCCATTTTCCCATACTTAGAAAATTTCCATCAACCATTTTCTTCATCTCAAGGCAGATTTGATGGAGTGAGCTTCTGATTGTTCATGACTGAGGAAATTTCAAGCTTTCTCCTCGGCTTGCCCTAGTCTACTATTTTTAGTAACCCCTTGATTCTCTAACTTTTGCAACTCCGTTTATCTTGAAATTTTCCTGATGTGATCCTCATGACCTATTTGACCTGTTCACACTGGTGCTTCATGCTGACCTGCTATTTATTGCCCTGCTTCAAAAGTGACTTACTATAAATAGTATGTATTCAGATTGCGTTCAAATTTCACCAGTGGATTGCTTGAAGGATGCTAATCGTGATGGGATAGATCAGTTTTTCCAGAGATTCTGGCATTTTACCCCTCATTTTGAGTCCCGAGGCTGAAAACCCTAATCTAACTTGCATGTGGCTCAAATGACCTTCGTTTGACCCCATTTCTATTGCATGTTGCTCTGTTCGTGACACTGCAGTTGGGGAGCTGCTGGAGTGGACCAACTAAAAATAGTAAGTGTCTGAAAAAGTGACCAATTAGTTGTCAGATGAGTTTGCATGTCACACTACCTGAGAGATCTCAAAAAACCCAAAAAAACCCAGTAAACTTGTCTGCATGCGAGCACTGGCTAAAAATATTTAGTTCTTGAAAAATGATCAACTTGGCTTGCATGTCACATCGTTGCGAAGCTCTTGAAAAACACATAAAGAATATCCTAACATGCATTGAAAAATCCTTTATGCAAACTCTAAAAATAGCCTCTGAAGCCTGAACTGCTGAAAGTCATCATCTCAGCTTGAATGTTATACCATCGCGAAGGTCTCGAAAAACCCAGAAAGAATCTCCAGACATGCATTCAAAAATCCCATATGCAAACTCTAAAAATAGTTTCTGAAGCCTGAACTGCTGAAAGTCATCATCTCAGCTTGAATGTTATACCATCACGAAGGTCACGAAAAACCCAAAAAGAATCTCCAAACATGCATTGAAAAAGCACACATGCAAAGCCTAAAAATGGCTCCTAAAGCCCGAACTACTAAAAACAGCAAGTTGCTAGAATTTGCTCAAATTTTGCGTGTAAGCACTTTGAAGCAGGGTTACCCGGGGACACGCCCCCCTTCCCAAAATTCCCCGTTCCAGTTCCGGGGACGTCCCAAGTACCAGGGGACGGCAAGGGGACGGGGGGGGGACCGTCCCCCTTTTTTGTAAAAAAGTGGGAAACATCCTGGGGATGGGGGGATGGCTTCAGCCAAAATAGGGACGGGGATCCGAGGGGGGAGGGGATGAGCCGTCCCTCGTCCTGGGACCGTCCCCAGATTTTAAAGCGCCCAAACACAAAAAAAAAAGGCAAAAAATTTAAAAATAACGCCCTGCCTATGTGGCATTTGTGGGCCCTACCATGTTTTTCTCTCTTATGAATGAAAGAAGGCCTCTAAAAGTTCATTATTTTCATTTTGTTTGTGTAGAGAGCCAAGGGTTTGAGAAGAAAAAAAATTGCAGCCATTGAAGGAGAAGGAGCAGCTGTTTGAAGGAGGAGAGGAGGTTGAAAGAGTGTTGTTGGGAGTGCAAATCCATCAAAAAGGTATGCATTTTCTTTCACCATTCTTTTTTTTTCATTTTTTTTGCAAAATATGAAGTATGCATAGTCTGATTTTTTTTATTTTTTTCATTTTCAGTCAACACTTGCATTCTAAAAACAAAAAACATGAGCAACAGTGAGGGTGGGAGTGATAGTGAAGTTGAAATGCAAGTTAGAAGGCAAACTAGAGAGCAAATAACCCCTACCCAACACCATCATTCATCAACCAATACCAAAACTATGAAGGACTATGCAAAACACCCAATAGACAAAAAAAAACCATTCCTTCAATTTGTGACAGCCATGGGTGAAAGACAAAAAAATTCAGGGGGGAGTAGGGTTTGGTTGTGCCATGTTTGTGAAAAGGAGTTTAGGGGCAGCTACACTAGAGTTAGGTCTCATTTTTTGGGTGAGGTGGGCCATGGAGTTAGAACGTGTCCTGCATTGACAGATGCACTATTTATAGAGTGCCAAACAATTCAAATGGAGTGTGATGGTGGGGTTCAAACTGGGTCTCCTTCTTTCCCAAGTTCACAATCGTCTATGCCTACTCCTACTCCTAGTCCTTCCACAGTTGGTAGTACTGTTATCTTAAGAGGAAAGAGGAAGGTGATTGGTGGTGATAAGGGAGCCTCAGTTGAGTCCATGTTTCAAAACCAAGCACGAGAAACCTGTGAATCCTCCATTGCCAAATTCTTTTTTGCCCATGCCATTCCATTTCATGTGGCCCGTTCCTCTTATTTCAAACAAATGGTGAAAGACTTAGTCACTGTTGGTCCTTCATTTGTACCCCCTGGAGATCATAAGCTACGCACCACCCTCCTAGACAAAGAGTACTCCAAAGTTAATGTGTTAATGGAGGAGATGAGGCAAACATGGATGAGGACGGGGTGCTCTATAGTGATGGATGGGTGGACTGATTGTAGACGTCGGCCACTCATCAATGTCATAGTCACATGCCCTGCTGGTTCTTATTTTCTTAGAGCCATAGATTGTTCAGGGAGACGTAAGGATGCTGACTTCCAATTTTCCATTTTGAGAGATGCCATAGAGGAGGTTGGGGCTGCAAATGTGGTGCAGGTGATCACCGATTCAGCACGTGTGTGCAAATCGGCTGGGTTGATGGTGGAGGGTACTTACAGGCACATATTTTGGACCCCATGTTGTGTTCATGCATTGAACAATGCATTGAAAGACATAGGGAAGATGGATTGGGTGAAGAAAACGGTGGCAGAAGCTAGAGAAATTCAGATGTTCATTTGCAACCACCACACCTCACTTGCTCTTTTCAGGACATTTTCAAAGAAGGAGTTTCTCAAACCTGTTGATACAAGGTATGCCATTTACTTCATTTTGTTTCACTTTCAATTTGTATTCATAATCTGATTTTGTTTTAAATTTTTATTTTTTAATGAATCATTGAATTAATGAATGTAGATATGCCACATACTTCATCCTATTGGAGAGGATGCTTGAGGTGCATGAGCCTCTACAACTGATGATGGTCAATGCTGAGTGGACTAGATGGCCTAATGCAAGTTCCACTCAAGGAAAGAGCATCAAACAAAAGATCCTCGATGATGATTGGTGGGCCAATGTGAGGTAAGACATATTAGATGGCTGATTTTCATATTAAATTTCTGATTTTAATATTTTAATTTTATTGTCCAATGTTCCAACTTTTGAAGTTTCTAACATGTCAAATAACTTGTCAACTAATTATTTTGAACTTTTTGTTTGCATTTTGCAGATATATTTGCTCCTTTATCTCGCCCATTGTAGATGTCATTAGATATGCTGATACAGACTCTCCTAGTCTTGGAGAGATATATGAGACATTTGACACTATGCTTGGGAAGATCAGGCAAGTTATTTTGGCAAAGGACCCCACTTTGGATTTATATGAGCAACACATTAGGCCCATTGTGACGCGGAGGTGGAATACAATGAACACCCCGCTTCATATGGCTGCCTTTGCTCTAAATCCAAAATGGTATGCACCAAGGGATGGTAGGGTGCCTCCATGTGATGATGCTGAGGTTTTAGATGGGTTCACACGGGCCATTGAAAAGATTTATCCAGCCGAGCAAGCTTCAATACTTCGGTCACAATTTCTAGACTTTGCTAATCTTAATGGCCCAAACTTGAGCAAACCACAGGCGAAGTTGGATAGAGCTATATTAGCTCAAGGGAACCCTATTGGATGGTGGACCTATCATGGGAGAGATACAGCACTGTTGACGTGGTTTTTGAGACCGCACCAACACAGAACAAAGTTTCCCAATGGACACTCTATTCTCTCTTGAACAAAGTATTCAGTGTGCTAAGATTGCAAGTGAGATCACGCTTTCAACTCCAAGGTTCTTGTAATGCGAATGGACCCAGTTTGGTTGATGTGTATATGCTGTGTTCTTACGAGGGGACTTACGTAATTGTTCTGAATGCGTGCAATAACAACCAATATATGCTTATTGAAAGGGACTTTTATGCGAATGATTTGGCTTTTAGAGTGCAAATTTCCTAAAACTAATCAAGATTGTGCGGAATTTGAATGGCTGTAGAGATTTCTAAAATTTTAAATTCTAATCTAAATGCAAATGGGTGTTATGCTCAACTTGAATGAACTTCGAACAAACCTTGCCTAGCCTCCTATAGGACAGCGTCAACAAAGTAAGTGCAATCTTCAAAGGATAAGAGAAATGTTCAAATCACAATCCAATGATGCAATTACCATCACAACGATGCATAACTACACATGAATTTCGACCGAAGTTAAGTGCAAGATGTTCCAGTTGACCACGCAAGACGAACTTACCATCAGTAAGAACGTTAGTGGTATGGATAAAAGGAAGTCCACTTACATCAAACATAAACATCCATATCTAATTACTAGCATGAGATTAAGTCCTAGTTGAAGTCAAAGGAAGAAGAAACCTCACGAACTACTCAAAACAAAGTTTAAATCCACCATCAATGAAAGGCTTTATTATGAATAGCTTTTGTGACAATCTCTTACAAAATTCTCAAAGGGAGAATTCCCTTTCTTCAACAATGCAAATGAAAACTATTCTAACTCAAAATTTCTACTCTCTATTCTGCTTCACTAATTGCTCACTACTCTCTGATTCTGACTATGACTACTAGAGTACAAATGAGGGGGACTCCCCCTTATATAGCTGGCCAGTTTCAACCGACAGCCCAGATCGAATTACAATGGAGGGCTCAGATCGAGCCACCTCAGCCCTAGACAAGTTTTGCCCTAAAAACCGCCAGAAGGTGGAGGAGTGGTCATAAATGCTCCCAAAATAGCAGATTCCTCCTTTGACCACTTATGAGCAATTAATGCCCACTACCCTTCTAGAAGATTCTCGTCCATGGCCCGGATTCCTTTGCTCTTCTCTCGGACCGCGTACGCTATGAATCGTGCCAGCACTGCGTCGACCTCTTCCTCAGAAATTGATGGAGTAAGATTCAGCTGATACTCCAAGATGGCCACCATTTGCTCATGTTTTTCACAAGACTTTCCCCAAGTCTCGATAGAATCCTGCGTGCTCTGAATGATTGTTGAAAACGTGGAGATGTTTTCAAAATCCAACTGGGAAAACGTTCTCATCTCAGAAAAGAATGGCTGCAACCTCGCCTTTAATCCTTCTGCATCTACCTCCTCATGAGTTAGCCTCCTTGCAAATACTGCCTCCAACGTGTTGAGGATACTCTCGTGAATATTCCTCATAGCCTTTCTGATCCTGGAGGACTCCATAGCTGCAGTGTCAAAGAAACTCTTCCCAGTGAATGCCGCTGAATGCCATCCACGAAAATCATACCTATCACCCGCCTAGATTACTCCTTCATTCACCAAAGTCTGTGTGGGCACACGCATCAAAATAGCCAAGCGAGGGATCGATTTGTCCTGAAAGATGTGGGTGTCTCCCCAAGCTTGCTCAACATCATCCAAGCGCGAAAGGATACCAGAGGCATTTTGAAATGCTGAGACAAGATCCGCCATAAACTTTTCAGCCTCAGTACGGACACCATTTATCCACTTATCTCCTTCTCGTACAACCCTTTTCACTTCTTCAAGGCCGCTGATCGGCTCTCGTGGCAACTCTGGTGGAAGCTCTGCTGCTGGATTACCTTGAGTGACAGGATGTGCGAGATGTTGCACATACTCAACCAACGCCTTGTGCTCTTTCTTCAATCTCTTGTACTTTCCTTCCTTCTTCACCAGCCTATCCCTCAATGCCTGAAATGAACTTTCAGCTTCCTCCACTACTTGTGCTCCGGAAGGACGTCCCAACTCAACTGTGGTGATCGTGTAGTTCTCCGGCATTGCATCACTCAAATCATGGTCTTCCCTTGGGACAGCAATATGAAGGCTGCGGGACCCTGCCTCATTAGTTTCCATCCTCGTATATTTTCTTGCCCTCTTCAGCTTAGGTGACTTGCTTGTTCTGTTTAGGAGTTCTTCCATTTCAACTGCCAGGTCCGCATCATCATCTTGGTCCCTTCTGATCGCCTGTGAGAGCCAATTGCGCTGAATATCATAAATGATCAGGGGCTGCTCCTCAGTTGCTTCCACTTCCCGAACTTCTTCTCGAGCAATATTTGGTTGAGGTTCAATTATTTCAACATTTTGATCACTTCCCTCATGAGTCCCAGCATCTTCCTCTTCGAAGGAAAAATCGAAGTGGGTTTCCATATCCGTTTCTTCCCCTTCATCTCGCTTACTAGCAGCTTCAGGATCATTGACACTCTGAGTATCTGCCTCTCTTGGCATTGGTTGGTTAACCTCTCCAACCTTCTGCTCTTCATTTCTTTTAGCTCTTTGATTAGCAAACAATGAAACTTCAAGCACACTAGAAGAATGAGATACCAGCTGAGTAGACGTTGTGTCCTCAGACCCTTGTGGTTCCGGCTGAACGGGCTCCCTTTTGGATTCTGGACCTCATGTGAGCTGCTTCTTCCTCTTCGCTAACACCAGCGGTTTTTTATCACCCATGAGGTCATACGTGAGGGCAACCGACCTCCTCCTTAATCTGTTAACACGCTCATCCACCCAAGCCCTTGTAAATGTCAAGACGGGAATAGACAGAGTGTCTAGATCCGCAATCTCTGGTTCGGCCCAATCTACTGGTGGCATCGGTGTGTTCTTCACTGCTTCATAATCCGGATGGGTGACCCTAGTATCCTCCTCAAGTTGATCTGGCACCTGAATCACCTCACATTCCCTAATTAACTTTAGAGGCAGCCTTGAAAACATTCTCTTTCTAATTTCATCTTCACTTTCAGCATTCGCCCAAAAGTCTTCCAGGTGAGCCTTGTGTCTATACTCCACTCCTTGCACCGTTCCAATCATTCCCTTAGGATCAAAATCTTGTCGGCTCGTATGAAGAGTCAGCTTGTAGAATTTCAGTTCATCCTCAGCCTCCTTGGCTGCCTGCATAGTGGGGCATTCCTCAAGTGAGTTTCCCAAAACAATGGGAAAGTGCAAGCCTCCCTTCTTCTTTCGCCTTATGATCTTGTCATAGGCCACCAATTGCCTGGACAACTCAAGTAATATCATTCTGTTAGTTGGATACCTTGGCAATTTGTAAACATATGAATCGTAACCCGGAAGCCTAAGATAGGTAAACGTCGGGAATTGGACGAACCAACACCCATATTCTTCGTTCAGCATCTGAGCCTCCTCAGATATCCTCTGTTGTAGCCTCTGCTGAAAGGTTCTTGTGATGTACATGGTAAAAGCATCATTCACTCTCTGAAAGTCACCAGTGTGAGTAAGATGTAACTGTCTACAGGACTGGTGAATTTTGAATTGATTATATCCGCAGCCAATTGGTTCTTGATACGCCAACCCTCTATACTTGGTCATTCAAGCGAGCATGTAAATAACATACGAGCTCATGTAAAATGTTTGTGTTCTCCTGAGGTTCCTGAATTGCTCATCGATATTATCACTTATAATCTTTGCCCAGTTTACTTGCTCTTTTCCTTCGAGCACTACACTGATGTAGAAGAACATCCATGGCTCGAACGAAAACGACTGCGGGCTGCCGTTAACTCTGCTGAGCAGCATAATTATGTCACAGTACTCTTGCTTCAGCTCCTCTGAGATTATCTGCTTGGGCAGCCTAGCAGCAGGAGGCTTTGGCTTACGCATCCACGTGGTGTTTATCCTTTTCATGCACTTCTCAAAGGTTGTGGCGTACATCTTGTCAGCCTTTGCCTTGGATTTATACAACATATTATCCGTAGCAAGTATCCCAAACGCCTCCCCAACTGCATCAGGAGCGAAATTAGACATGATCATACCATCCGGAGAACTGATAGTCCGATCCTCGGAATTGTAGAAGTTGGCGCATTCTAGGATCAACTCGGGACAACGGACTGCTGGTTGGAACCCTGTTGCTGCGTACAATCCGCTCTTGACGATGTTGCGTGATGCATCTGTTGGAAGACTTCCACCCTGCCCATACATTCTGCGTGTGAAGGCCTCGAGGTTGAAAGACCCGAGGTTGGTGTCCGTCAGGTTCCTAAACTTTGACACGATCCTGGATTCTGGGATAAAAGGCTTCTTTAGACCCTTGATAATCGCCTGCCTGGAGGCGTTCTCTTTGCCAGCTTCATTGTTGGTAGCTTTAGCTCCAGCCTTGCTAGTTCCAGCAGCATCAGCCTTTCGTCCATCAGCCATCTGCAAAACAAGAAGCGAACATTACACTTCTGACTTTTTAAAGCAAAATCACGTGAGGTGGCCGGCGAATGGAGTTGGCTGCAAAAATAAACACAAGTTAATAGCTTCAGCAGCCAACTTTGACTTCTCGACAATTTAAACTTCAACCTTTAACATCTTGCAGCCAAAAGAAATATTCAACTCCTCGTAAGAAATTAACTCCAACAATTTCAACTTCGGAAGATGTGTTAAGTTTCAGCGCATTTAAATCAGCAACTTTGAATATTTAAAATCAGCAAGCTTTATAAATTACCAAGTTTGAAATCAGCTCTTCGACAGTTATACATCAGCAACTTCGAAGAGTTTAAATAAGTCTGAAAGTTTTAAACTAGTAAGTTCGAATCAGCAAGCCTCAACAATTAAAATCAACTTTTCGAGAGTTATAAATCAGCAACCTCGAAAAGCAATCTAAAATCAGCACTTCGAAAATTATAAACCAGCAACTTCGAAGGCCTTAACAATTTTAAATTCAATTTGATTCCAACATTCAGCAACTTCCGAAAATTTAAAGCTCAAGCAACTTCGAATTCTAACAATTTCAATCCTCCAGCATAAATAAATGATTTCAGCTTTTTCAATTTTAAACTTCGAAAACATTTCAACTTTCAGCGGAATAAAAAGTCTCAGCAACTTCGTGTACTTACCTCAGCAACGTGAAGAAATAAAAAAAAATGCTTAACCCTTCAAATTGCAGCACCTCGCGACTCCGAATCTCAGCAACTCCAAGAAATTCAACTTTCAGCAACTTCAATCTCTTGCAAAAATCGAACTTATTTCCTCACACTTTCAAATTGAAAACCTCACAACTCAACTTGCCAGCATAAATTTTAACTTCGAATCTTGTGATACGAGAATGAAAATCCTCAGAGTTTTATAGCAAAAGACTGGTGCTAATTTTAGCAGATGCCTTTTATTCCCTTCATTATGACTGACACGTTTACTAAATTTCAAAGGGAATATTCCAGTCGTCAGGCAGCTGTTATGACAATTTGCTATTCGGGGAGATTCTTTCCTCGATTTAAATTTAAAATTCCCTCCCGACTGCCAGTTACCTTCCGTAATTTCGAGAAAATCATTTTTACACTGATTTGAAATTATCTCAACTGCTTTTTAAAATGGCACTTTTAATTTATTAAAATTTAATTTAAAAGCCATTTTAATTTATTTCTTCAACGTTCTTAAATATTCGATATCAACCGTCAAAACTGGGTAGGCGTAATTTTATTTTCCATCCATAATTGGCTCCAAAATAAATTCCCCGTGTTAAAATCATCCGAATTTTAAAATTTCATGGGTCAAAATCGAAAGGGGGAATTTAATATTAAACTTAGGAAAATAATTAAATAATTAAATTAAATTAATTAATTTCTCTGTCTTTAGGCGGATTTTGAAATTTAATTGCCTAGAGAAATTAATAAGTCTTCCAACGCCTTTTAAAAAAATTTAAAATACCTTCGACTTTGGTAGACAACTTCCAGTCTAGGCGCACATCATGGAGGGGGAAATATTTAATTTTTAAACATTGGCATTTATCCATATCGCCTATTATGATTTTATTTCCAATGCCTTTAAAATTTTCTTTTTTTAAAATCCAATTTTATCTTTCAAAGGTGGGCGCAAATACACCCATGGGCATCTAAATGACTTGGACGTTCTTATATCATCTTGATTTCATGGCGCATACCATTGGGTTGGCTTTGAATTCCAAAATTTTTGATGTCTTCTCCAACTTTAAGGCGCATTTGCCACATTGAACATTCAATTTTAAACATCTAGGTGGATTTTTTAAATCTTCCAACCCAAGGCGCATATCATTGGTGGAAGCTTCAAGGCGCAAATTTCATGTTGAAGTCTCAATTTTATCCAGCAACGCATATACGTGGTGATACTTTCATTTCCCACGCCTCAGCATCTTTCAAGGTCCTAGGCGCATTTGGATGGGTCAACATCCATTTTCACCATCTCAGGCGCATTCTCCATATCCAGCTTCTAATTTGTTCCTTGGCTTTGGGCGCAAATGCCTATGCTTACTTCCACCTTCACCATGGGTGCAAATAACTTAAGGCACTTTGATTTTACCAAGGGCGCGTTCTGAGGTTCAAGTTTTTAGTTTCAATGCCTTGGTGTATTCTCCAATTCCCTTTAGGCGCAAATGGTGTGCTGAGGTTTCATTCTGGCTTAGGCGCATTTAGCTAATGGTGTTTTCAATTTGACCATTTGGCGCATTTAGCTAATGCAACTTTCATTTCCGACACTTAGAATATTTCAAGACTCACTTCCCAGGCAAAGGCGCATTTCATATAAGCAACTTCCAATTTCGCTTTTTGCCTTTGCTCGCCTCCTCTTTCATCAAGGGCGCATTTGGCATGCCCTCCTTCTAGTTTCAATCCAGGCGCAACTAACCATGCTAAGCTCTTACTTTTCTATTCAAAGAGGGGCGCAAATGACCCTCAGAGCTTTGTGTTTCATCATAGGCGCATATGAGAGGGTGGACGTTCAATTTCGGGACTTAGAGAATTTTCTAACATATTTCCTCCTCAAGGGCGCGTATACCTGTTGAGACTTTCAATTTGATGCTTAGCAACTTTTTAAGTTGGCCCTGGGCGCATATAACATGGCCAACATTCAGTTTCAACACCCCAGGCGCACATGCATGGGTCAACTTCCCATTTCAATACCCTTACACACTTAGGCGCATTTGAGTGGGTTCACTTTTAGCTTGGGGCGCATTTACCACATTGAGCTTTCAATTTGTGCCTAAGACAATTTTCACTTCTCCCTTCCAGGCGCATTTGACACTTGCAACATTCATTTTTGCCATGGGCGCATTTGAAGGGGTCTCCGTTCAATTTCCGACACTTAGTGAATTTTTGAATCTCCAACCTTCTTGGGTGCATATTGATCATGGTACTTTTAGTTTTAAGAAGGGCGCATTTGGACTTGCCAACTTCTAGTTTGGATACCTAGGCAAAAATTCCTAAGTCTTTAAAGAGGGCGCAAATGGACCCATAAGCTTCCAGATTCGCCACTTAGCAAACTTTCACTTTTAGCACCTTTGAAGAGGGGCGCATTTTGACCCCTGAGCGTCCAGTTTTAACACTTAGGCAAATTCTTACCAAGGGCGCATTTACCATGGCCTACTTCCAACTTTCCAGACTTAGCCAATTTTCTGCCTCTGTTCAGCCTTCAAAGTGAGTTTCCATGCCGGACTTGAAATTTTACCCATTTTAGCAAATTTTACGCCTTCTGCCAGATTTAAGTTGATTTTCCTTTGTCAACCCTGATTTGCCCCAACTTTCTATTTTTAGAAAGTTCCTTAAATTTTGCGCCGTTGACTGAATTCTGACCTTGGAAAGCCTGATTTTTGCCCTGCTCTGAATTTCAACTGATTGTTCTGTCAATACCTAATTCTTGTTTGTACCTGCTATTTTTAGCAACCTGCTAAAAATAGAAACTGTTCAGAAAGTCTCTGAATTTTGTGTGTTGAATGCCTGAAGCATGGTGATCGTCACTAAAAGCTGTTTTTGCCTGACTGCAATGCTCTGCCCTTGATTTTAGGAAACCCTAATTTTGTGCATGTTGCTCAGATGAGGTCCGTTTGACCCCGTTTCAGTTGCATGTTGGTCAGTTTGCAGTTCCGAAGTGCTGAGCTGCTGCCCAAGTGGTACCTGCTAAAAATAGAAAGTGGCCGAAAAAGTGACCGTCCGGCTGCTGGATGATCTTGCATGTCATACTGCCCGAAAAATCTTGAAAAACCCAGAAAAACCCCGAAAAATCTTCAACATGCAAGCACTGGCTAAAAATAGTAAGTTTCTGAAAAGTGGTCGGTTACACTTGCATGTTACACCGTTGCGAAGCTCTTGGAAAACCCAGAAAGAAAATGCCGACATGCGCTGAAAAAATCTGCATGCAAACCCTAATATCGGCCTCCGAAGGCTGAGTGCCGAAAGTCATCGTCATCCTGCTTTGCATGTCATATCACTGCGAAGGTTTTGAAAAATTCAGAAGGAATATCCAAACATGCATCAGAAAATGTAACATGAAGACCTTGAAATCTGCTCTGGAAGCTGGACTGCTGAAAATAGCAAGTCGTTTGTTTTTGCTCAAATTTTGCCAAAAGTGAACTTGAAGTGCTCAAAATGTAGTGAAGTTGCTGGAATGTGAAAATCTTAAGAAAATCAACCCTAAACTGACACTTACTAAAAATAGAAAGTTGGCAGAACTTAGTGAAAATTCAGGGGTTGCTTGCTGAAAGCATGGTAATAGCACTGCTAGGCTCAAACGCTGACTAACCAACTCAATTTGACCCAAAAGTAACCAAAAGATGTGAAACCCTAATTTCAGTACTTGGTCGAATCTTATGTTCAAGCTCGTTGATGGGAGCGTCCCCGGAAAGCAGATAGCAGAAAAGAAGCAGAAACGAGAGAGAAAGACAAAGCCAAAAGACCAGAATGGAGCGAAAATTTATGGGTCCCCATTTTGAATGGGGCGATGTGTGAAAAGGTCACAACAAGTGCAGTTGAAGATACTTGCCACTTGCCTTCTTGTACAGGTTGCTAGTTCCTCTGCTGCAGAGAGGAATTGGTCCACATATAGCTTTATCCACTCTGTCAAGAGGAATAGACTTACTTCTAGACGAGCAGAGAAGCTAGTGGCCGTTCATAGTGCTCTTCGGCTTTAGGATCGACAGACTCCAGAGTATCGACAGACTCCAGCTCTACGGTGGGATATTGATCCCGAGGACGCGGCTCAGATAGATGAGGAGGAGACAGCTGAGGGCTTGGTTGGGGTCCCATTGGTTGAGGAGGAGCATTACGGTGGCAGTGACTCAGAGGATGACTCTGATTTTGATGCAGTTATGAGAGATGATTAGGGGCAGCAGTGCTCTTTGTTTATTTTGTAAATTTGTATTCATTATTGACATACGATATTGTATTTTGATTTTCATAGCAAACTAAAACTTTAAAACTATATGGCAGCAATGTAGCCTTTGGGCATTTTGATATAAGTTTATAAATTATAACTTGGAGGTTGTTTCATGATTCGTGTATGTTAATTTTGAATGCGTATTGAGTATTGGCATAATGTTGAACACAAATGTTATATGTTAATGTTCTATAATGTGTATTATGCATGCCTTATTCATGTTATCTATTGAATATTTAAAATTTCCCTATATTTTTATATAGCCGTCCCCTGCCGTCCCTAATTTTGGCCTCAAAAATCGGAAACTTGGGGACTCGTCCCACCGTCCCCTGCCGTCCCCATCCCGGAAACTTGGGGTAACCTTGCTTTGAAGGGTTTGGAATCTGGTGTAACAGTCCATTTCTCAAAAACCTTAGCAGAAAAGCCTTAAATGGGGTACTTGTTAAAAATAGCAAGTTGTCAGAATTTAGTGAAAATTTGATGAGAGCCTACTAGAAGCCTCCTGAATGTAGTACCAAGCTCAGACATCAATTAGCCAACTCAATTTGACATCAAAGTAGCCTAAAGGTGAAAACCCTTATTCATCATAATGTTCTCCAGACTTAACCCTAATTCCAATCTAGGTTGAAAGAAAGGCACATCATCAAAAAAGGAAGACAGTATAGAGAGAGACAGATACAAGACCAAAGCCAAAAGACGGGAATGGAGCAAGAATTAGGGGGGTCCCCATTTTGAATGGGGTGATGTGTGAAAAGGTCACAACAGGAAGGTTATGAATGGGAAGCCCCACGACTCTATGAGGACTATCAGAGCATGTCAGATGATTTTAAAGCACAGTAGTCTCTTAACAATTATCTAAATTTTATTGTCACCTTGGGTCCTGGAAAGATTGGGTTGGTAAAGTATATTAGGAGGATGTATAAAGAAAAAATTTCATCTAAAAGAGAAACATTCAGTCATGAGAAAGATGTTGCAATGAGCAATAGGATTAGTCTTCGGTATGATATACCCCATGCTTCAGTGCCTATTGATGGGCATAGTGTGAGCAAGTTTGATGGAACCTTCAATTCATATAACGATGATTGTTGTACATCTAAAGTTAATGTACAGGTTACAGAACATCCTAAAATGAGTAGGAACCAAATGAGAAGACAAAATCTATGCTTCTCATGCAAAGGATTTCGGTAGCCTAACCACCTATGCATGGATTGGAGAGGTGAAAAAACTTGAAGTAGAAAATTCAATCAGAAAAGAAGAGCCAAAGGAAAAATCAATAGATTTGAAGTTCACTAAATCAGTAAGGATCCTGTTGTGACCTTTTCACACATCACCCCATTCAAAATGGGGACCCCCTAATTTTTGCTCCATTTGGGTCTTTTGGCTTTGGTTTTGGGTTTCTCTCTCTCTCTGTCGGTTCTTTTCGTCTGGTGATGTACTTGCCATCTGACCTAGATTTGAATTTTGGCTAAGTTTGGAGGGCTTTCTGATGAATTAGGGTTTACATTCTTCAAGCTACTTTAAGGTCAAATTGAGTTGGCTAATCAAATTCTAAGCTTAGCATTGCTGTTAAGATGCTTCAAGCAAGCTCCCACTAAATTTTCACTAAATTTTGACGACTTGCTATTTTTAGTAAGTGCCAATTTGGGGCCTATTTTCTTGGGATTTTCAAATTCTGATGACTGCACTGTACTTGGAACACTGTGAGCTGCCTGCTTGCAAAATTTGAGCTAAAGCAGACAACTTACTATTTTTAGCAATTCTGCCTTTGAGGGTCATTTTTAGGGTTTACATGTTGAACTTTCAGATGCATGTCTAGAGATTCTTTGTGGGTTTTTCGAGACCTTCGTAGTGATATAACATGCAAAACGAGATGATAACTTTCAATGATTTGGGCTTCAGAGGCTATTTTTAGGGTTTGCATGCAGGATTGTTCAACGCATGTTTGCATAATCTTTTTGGGTTTTCTGAGAGCTTTGCAACAAGGTAACATGCAAGTAGAGTTGATCACTTTTCTAGGACTTGCTATTTTTAGCCAATGCTCGCACATTGATAATTTTTCTAGGTTTTTCTGGGTTTTTTGAGATCTCTTGGGCAGTGTGACACGCAAACTCATCTAGAAGTTGATTGGTCACTTTTTCAAACACTTATTTTTTTTAGCAGGATCACTCTGGCAACTGCCCAGCACTTCAACATCACAAACACACTGACATGCAACAGGAACGGGGTCAAACAGAGATCATTTGAGCAGCATGCAAGTTAGATTAGGGTTTCTAGCTTCAAGACCTAAAATGAGGGATCAAATGTAACGCCCCGCCGTGTTGACCCCAAAGGACAACATAATGTTGCACTATTTTTTTAAATTTTTTTTTGAAATCAAATCATTGTGTAAGATAAGCTTGTACATTTGTCACATGAAAGCAATTATACATTTACTAATTCATCCACATCCTCTGGGGTACACGAGACGGTCATTGCAATTTTGAAACTTTAATCAAATGAAAGCAAATGAAATCGAGACTACATAATGATAACATACAATCATTAATGATCACATGCGAATAAAATGATACACCATTTTATAAGAATTCAATTCACAGATCCATAATACAATGGTGGAGCATATTTCCACATATACAACATATCAGATAATGGCTATCACATAAGGTTTACAAAGATAGAATAATACATTACAACTATTTTTAGGAGTACATTACATTACTTCAAGAGTCCATATGCATCCTATCGTGCAGAGGAAAAGATACATCCAATACAAGGTTACATAATGGAACATGGTGCAAAAGAACTGAGGTAGAGTCTTGGATTAATTGCATTGACATGAACTCAAACTGGGAACCCAATGGGGTGCATAGCACGTTCCTCCTGACCGCGTGGACCCGAAGGTCCACCCCCCGTGCTAGGAGATGACAAGAAAGGACCCACGACCAAGACAAACAAGCAGAATGATCACAATACCAAACCACAAGGTCAACCAAAACATAACATACAACAATCTCAACAATCACTTACAAAGTGACTACCTCCATAAGCATACAAAGGGAGAAGCAAGGGATATTATAACACTAATATTCATATACTCCCAACTAAAGGGTACACAAATACTTTGGTTCCCAAAGAAACTCACATCATAGCTTGGACTATAACTCGTCAAATGGAAAATAACTCAATGGAGAATACAATCAATCATGAGAATGTAAAAGTCAACCTTTCATCTCCAAACATAATTCCATGTAACAAAACTTAAAAGCGTACTTGTTTATATATTCCCATTCAATTTGACAAATACTAACTCAATAAGAACATGAAAGGATTATTTATTGAATAATGATCTAACTCCAATGTTTGGTTTTTTTTTTAAATCATAAAACTCAATTGAATCAAATATCACCTAGTGACTTTTAGATTATTAAATTTTATTTTGTTTACACCTCTATATTGAAAACCTTTAATTAAAACAAAGAACTATGACAACCTACAGTATGTAACCCGTTGTATTACTCTTAATTTACGATTCCTAACACACATATTTGTTTATTTCAAAAATAATTAAAATTAAGATATAACCTATCCATCACTTTTCTTTTCTAAGTAAAATAAAATAAATTATCAACTAACCTATTAACTTAAATACCACTTATTAAACCTAACCATCATTTTCTATTCTAAGTGCAATAAATTAAATTATCAACTAATTTATTAACTTACATTATCCATAAATGAATCTTACAATAAAAAATCTATTTGCATATGGAACAAATATGTGTATGTAAGACTAATTATACTACAACCAAATAAATAATTAATTACAAGATCACTAATTATAATCAATATTATAAATGTTTCCCAACCATGCTAGCATTCAACACTGCTCGAAAGACGGTGAATCTTTAATGCAAACCAAACACAACCAAGGTAAGTACAACTCATTATCTCTACCTTCTACCTTCCTCCTTAATTGTCAAGTTTAAAAGATTAAGTATACCCAAGGTGTTAATTTCAAAATTAATGCAAGATAATAATAATACAGAATAAAAGAAGAATGCTATTATATTGAATAATTCTCACAATGCACGGATAATGAAATACGGAGGATCTAATTCTAAATTAGGTTGCACCATTTACCGAACCCTAATAATGCACTTATCTATTCTATATTTCCAACTCAATTCTCCAATTCGATACTCATGTGCTCACAAGAGAAATAATAGTATCTAGTGATTAGATCTTTATAATTTATTTATTTTGTCTATATAAAAATTCATAAACTTATATGGTACGTACTATTATAAAATTTAAATAAATTATTTTTTCCACCTTTGAAAAGACAAGAAAAATAAATAAGAATAAATCATCCTAAATTTTATTACTATATTTACCCCCGCCTAAATCCTAAGTTTTGTCCCCACTAAAAAAAAAACACATCCTTAAGAATTATGAATAATTAGAACTTTAAAAAGACTCATTAATAAAGAGAATCCCCTTTCGTATACTCTTAGCTCCTCCTTTTTAAAGTGATATAAGGTAATCTTTCTAATATGTGATTGTTTTACCTCCTTAACATACTTCTTAAAGGTTTTTCCTCACGTTTTCCTAAATGGGGTGCAAAATGAAGTTGAAATTTTCCTTAGTTTTGAAAATGTCAGTTTGAAAGAATTTCAAGTAAAAGAAGTGCCAATAATTTTAAAATGCGAATGAGAGAAGAAGCTAACGCGAGAACTTAGGAGAGCCCTAAACCTAGCATTCATGTCATGATATGAATTCTATGCCTTATTTTATATATATATAAAGATTTATTTATATTTTATTTTATTTTGGTTTGCAAGAGGATACGTTTGAGAGAAGGAGGATTATAGCAGAGTAAGAGTTTAAAGTGCTCCCTGAACAAACGAAGAGGAAAATTGCTGATGAATAACTGTATTTTAGGTTTTGGGAAGGATATGTTTTCCTGAACATTGACTCTTTTTTCTTTGCAATATTTGAGAAGATTTCAGCATTGACTCTACCAAACTACAGCGACTCTACCTAAGAAATCATGCTTGTATCCAAAATAATCCTTCACAAACTGATTTAGTGGTTTGGAACCTTCCCCAGTCACTTGCAATTGGTCTGTGACATCTCCATTCTGTGAGGCAATTAGACCATACACAGTCCATGAAACATGGCATATTCAGTAATACCAGAACCAGCACTTTGGAATTTTCTGCATCAAATATAAAAAAATGAAGAAAAAACACAGTTTTATTCTGCAGACTATTCTTCTCTATCAGCTTCTATTGTTTGTCAACGTTGATAATAAATTCTTCAATAACAGGAAAGCTCAATTACAATATATCATAGAAATGTGATCTTAAGGGATGCAATGATTGCAGGATATGCACAAAATGAATTTTAATGTATCGCTTGGGTTTCAGAATTTGCAGTGGCAGACTGGTAAACTCCAAAACACAGAATTATTCATCGCTCCTTGCAGACACGGTGGTTGTTAAGGATAGAGGGTTTGAAAATGCAACTGGGGTTGGCTCCAAAGTATACGCTGATGTTGCATACTCATTTAATGACGATGATGGAAATGGGGAAGTGAAACAAAACCCAAGTCCGAGGTAAATGGAGGGGAAACAGGCATCTCCAAGGCAACCTTATGATCTGAAAATCAGGAGATGACTATAGAAGAGCAGGGCCGACAATACTGAGCTTAGTTTGCATGGAAAAAAGAATGAGGAGACTGCAAGAAGATTGGCTGCAGGGGGGCGAAGGTACAGGAGATGGATTTATTAATAAGGCTTTAGAAACTTTCAAGCAAATGCAATTTGGCAGATGTAAAGCCCGATTGCTCAACCTTAGCCAACCTTCTAACTGCCTGTGCCAAAACAAACAAGAAGAATAGAGAAATTTAAAAAGATACCAGGACGTAGTTGGATTATTGGCCAATAAATGGTATCTATTTCCTGTGTATGAGAAAAACTTCATTGACAACAAATAAAATCTACGCAGAGTGAAGGATGCCATAATGCCAAATTTAATGTGCGCGTTATAAGAAACATGGCAGCAATAATTTTAGTTTAATAAACATACTCTAAAACCATTGGTGAAACCTTAATTTCAACTGCAGTTCACCAAATTAGAGAAGTGGAGGATCAATACCAGGGAAGAAGAGTTTGGAGGAGCGAATGCCATCTGCCTTGTTACAGCTGATAGAACTCATAACATACCTATAACGAACGCCTCATTCGTAGCCTGTGGTGAATGATTCCAAACCTTCAAACAACATTTTGCGGCCTTTTGTAGAAGTAACCATGGCCTCCACTCTATTCACAATACTTGCCTCCTTCTGGGCGCGTGGACTGTAAGGCATGTAATCTGCCTGGCAGAGTGTGTGCGACCTCGAATGGTGAGTCTCCCCCCCATGAAAAGTTGACGCCTTCCCAAGAAAGCATGCAGAATGGGAACGCTTCCTCAAGACACGTGAACAGGAAGGAATACCTTGAAGGCAGGTGGAGGGCACATGCAAGGCAGGTGTAAATCTTTTTAGAAGCCCCCAATTTTACATTTTCCTTTTCATTCTTTAAATAAAGGTATTTAAATGCTTAATTAAAATGTATATATTATTTTAGTAATAATGATATAATTATAATATTTATTTTACTTTAATTTACTTAGTCCAATCTTTTATCCCAAATTATTCTCCACCAATTTATTTTTGATATATTTTAAATAGCTCAAATAATCCCCCTGGATTTAATATAATCCCCATTTAATAATTATAAGGGTAAGTATTCACATTTTCTTTTAATATAAACTATTCACTTGTAAAATCAAACAATGGTATTGTTGATATTATTTTTATTTTATTATATTATTATTTTAATTGGGACATGTATTAGTATTGTAGAATTAAAATTCTTAGCTATAGAAATCAACTTTATTATCAAGACGAATTGAAATCAATTAAAAGACAATTAGTCATCTATCACATATTAATTCGTAATTCCTTAATACATCGAATATGAGTAAATTATTATGGATTCCTAAAATCAATCCGTAATGATAGGGTAAATATTCATTCTATACCCAAATAAAGATCATTCAAACAGGTTTATAATCATTAACTCAACAATCTCTGACCCCGATAGGTAACTAACTATGTTCTAAATATGGTATAAATTTACACATAGTCAATCATCTTACGTGGACAGGATGATGTAGAGTGGTCCCACACTTAGTTTATTTTCTAATGATACTCAAATTCACCATACCAAAATAATTCTCAATTTAATTAACTATTTAAAAAAAAACTATTGAGTACACCAATAAGCAAACTTACTCGAAAACCAAAGATGGCCGAACTGGAGGGACACTACAATGTCCTTCATGTTATTCATGTTATTCTTCATATCATCAACCTCTTGGAGCTGATTTTGGACATATGAATATTGATCTGAAGGTTGAGCAGGGGTGGGTGGGAGGTAAGCATGTTGAGCATGCTGGTAGGCTGTTGTTGCATGGCTATTTGGGATAAAACCAATAACGTGATTGGCCTTATATGGCCGATAGGATGATTGGTTGACAGGATTTTCATGAAATGAAAGTGGGTATACATGCTAACTATGAAAATCTGACATCTTTAATCATATAATTAGCTGGAAATTAGAAATAAAGCTTGTGTTTGAAACATACCAACATTGAACTTGTTGAAACTAGTAAATATGCTCAAAGTCATCAGGTATAACTTTGTAACCTCTGGAAGGAAAAAATACGCTGATGTATATACTAGGACAACAGCTTGAAACTCTTGAATTCTTTCTCTGAAGCATGCTTCAAAGTCCCATCAGGTGTGCCAAAAACTGTTGTCAATCAGATTGCACCGGAATGCTTGAATGACTAAATTCAACAATTTGTTGAAACATGGGAACTATCTTCAGGCTGTGGGTATTCCTATGGCGAAGATAGACCTCCACATTCTAGGTTGGTTCCTATATGATGATCAATTAGGTACTTAAATGATTTGTTGAGAAAAGGGTAAGAAGGATTGAACTGAATGCATGAACTAAAACTAAAACTTCAGTGATTCACCTAATTGATATTTATGAGCAGATTGATTCACAACTGATTATTACGGAATTTATTTTCACAACTCAAATTGGGAAATCTAATTACATAAGTGTTTCATCAGAAGGCCTGATAATCCATTCTTAATGAAGGAAAATGATATTTTCACAACCTAAAGGAGAGGATAAATTAACAACACAACTTATGATCTGTAACTAAAATTTCTTTTTTCATGTACATGTATTCAGGAACATGACATGAATTTAAAGGCTTTGAAATCAAACACATTAAATTCACATCTTAAACATTCAATAAATACAAGACTCTTGAATCTGAGAAGGCTGATACTGAATCGCAATAATGAAAAGAAGGATACCGCCAATGATAACCCTAAAGTTATAATTTCATCAGATTAAAACCAAAATGTCGAAGTCATAAAAGATATTTTCGCGTAATGCTAAAATTGAAGAACTAGAGAAGATAACTTTTTCAATATATAGCATGCACAGCAGCTTAGAAGGTGAACCTAATGAGAATCGAAGTGAAAATTATATCTTCAATGGTGAAGGTTCGAGCGTAAGAGTAGGCCCCGATAAATAGCCCAACTACGCGTAAAAATGAGTGTATGATTTATCCAACAAAGTCAACTCGATAACTAAATTAGTATAACAAACTGCATTAGTAATGTCAGAGATGTAGGTAACAATTCAGCCGTTAACGCTTCAAGAGAATTAGAATCCTCCATCTCTATTGCGCATGACTTATTAATTTCGGAAGTTATAGTTACATTCAACTTCATTGATAACGTTTTATTTGCATTTTAAGATGATTCAACATCAATGACTTATAGACAATCATTTACTAATTACTCACTGAATAACGCAACAAAGACAAGAATACGTTAGATACCGAAGTTATCCTCCATTTCATTTGCCATATTAATGTTATTTAGTATATTTTAAATATGCATTCACCATTCAATAAACACAAACCAACCACCATGCATATTATAAAAAATTGACAATAGTCGACCATCATGCATATAAGTCGACTTGACTTAAGAGTCAAAACACGGGCAAAGGAAGACATAATGATTTTGTTTTAAAATAAAGACAATAAAGCACCATAATTCGAATTACGGAAAAACTTGTAAAAGCAATAACCCTAAATCATTTCTTTCATTCATCATTTGGCCTTATTGGAGAAAAATTTGCACCGCCATGCTGCTAGTCTGGGTCGAATCCTTCATGAGAGATGCTTTTTTGAAGATTTTTCTGAAGATTCTTTGCAGGCTAAATCATTGTACCACAGATCTGAACATTTGTCTTCATTTTGAAGTATTCCTTGGGCCTCCCAGCCATGCCATAATCATTTTTCTGATGTATTTTTAATAGACATGATGCAAAGAAGTAGGACTCCTTTTTCATTGCAGAGCTGAAAGAAAGGACAACTCATCCTCCTATAAACAATAATAGACAAATTTTTCAAGAAGATCATACTATAGCAACCAATCAACAATCTGCATATTACCTCCAATCAGCATCTTTTCAAGGAAAATATGAAGTCTTCAGAGATAAACATGGGGCTGAAGGTTACAAGTTGAGTGTCATAACAAGGGGATGTCCTATCAGAAACTTGGCACACTTGGCAAGCAATCAAGAGGAGTTACCATTTGAATTACCTACTTGGGAGCATGGGATTGAGCGTCAAAAGTCATCAATGTAGGTTGCTTACCATATTCAAAATAGTTGCACACACCTCTTGTATAACACAAAAAAGGAGGTGGTTTTCATGATTGCAGATGTGTTTAATCTATGCACTTAGCATTTATTTTTCCTCCATCATTGTTGGACAATTTGAAAACAGGAAGCACATCCTATGTTGGTGAGAAAGGGAATTTTTTTCTCACAACTAGTAAACAGTTATGTCTGATCACCACCACTGTTGGGTAGTGTAGGATAAAGTAGTTTCGGTTTCAGTTTTTTCTTTCAATAAGTGCCCCATGGCACATTTTCATTCCAATTTTTGTTTTGCTTTCAATAAAGTGCATTTGTTGCACGTGGTTTTCCAAACTCTGTCTTCAACAGAGTTGCAGTAGCTTCTTTCAGTTTGTTTGGTTTGAAGCTAAGTTACAGTTTTCTTAGTCAGAATAGAGCAATAATGGACCCCATGCCCAATGGATAAGCTACATAACTGGTCTATTGTGTTTAGTAGGTAAACACTCCGCAGAGGTCGCCAATTTGTTACCTATTTTTCACTACCAGCTCAAACAGGTAGAGCTGAATTAAATTCATCATTGATAGGTATAGAAATTTCCAAGTTTTTCTTGCTAAGTATTCATTGTTCATCATAAAGATCAGATTACATTTTGATTACAGTTTTATTATGCAAGTATTTGAAATAGAAAATTGGACATTTGCATAATAATGCTTTTTATTCATTTTGAAAAAAATTGAGCTGCGGGAGTAATTGGATTTGATTGTCTTAATCAAATAATGAATAAAACATAGGATGGAATACTACACTACTAAAGATAACATAAACATAAAGGAGGGAAGAAATTCATCATTTCCTGTGACGATGAACCGCTTTTGCTTGATGTCTTCAGTTGTTGCATCTCCAAGCTACAACAATCTCGATTCCACACTCCATGAACTTGCAAGATTGTACAAAGAATGATGTTAGAGTTTTACTCTAAGAAATGATAAATTACATTCAACTTCATGTCTACGCTACCAACAGGAATATAATATATGTTCAATCATGCATTCACCAGATGATTGAGTTACAAAGATTGATATCACCAAAGAAAACAGAATTCAATGGAAGCTTCATTTATTTTGCTAACATTTTTGTTTAAGTGTGTAGGTACAGGTATAATCATCATTCCAATCAACATATATGCTTATGAGTGGTGTGAAATGTGGCTCCCACAAGGGTTGAGCCCAACTCATAAACAGTGACATGGGACAACATTATGGAATGAAAGTAATTATCATTCTCCATGAATAGATAGTTGATCAAGTAACTTTATTTCAACTTGATAAAAACAGATTGAGTAAGTCATCTCTTGTTCATCATTTGAAAATATATCAAGAATAGTTACCAATCATTCATTGCAAAAATCTATCATCAATGATGGAACAATAATCATGATCAAGTGCAGACTCAATGTAAACGAATGATGCAAATTAAGGTGTTTCTAAAATCAATCTGCCATCGATAGTAAATCATGTTCATAAATGATGGTTACAGGCATAAGAATGCAAAGGTTCAAGGATGACCATCATGATAGCATGAATGCATAACTGGAGGGTAGTAGACAAAGAAAGTGTTGATAACACAGTAAGCTGCAGGTCTATAAGACAGATTTATAAGAGCAGCCTTTAAATTCATTATATAAAGAAGATGAAACAAGCATAGGAGAAACAACAAAGATTGTTCTTTTATCAACATCATTCAATTGTCAAGCATTTATACATTAATGCAACAGGAAATTGGTATACATTGCTATAGGAAAATGGTCAAACTGAAAGTTTTTAACAACATAAGTGACCAATGATCAAAATAATCAGCAATAGGATATCATTTTTACCAAGTAAAATACAAGAACACAGAGGTATGAGTGCCATGATTTCATGATCAAATAAGATCAATCAAGTTTCCATGGTGAATGTTGTAGTTTCTATCAAGTATTGAATACAACATAGAGCTATAGAATGCAGCCTCATTTGCACATGGAGTATAGTGCATACAAAATAGTAAGAACATAAATACATTAAATTCTCAGCCAAGAGACAGCCCCATATGTAATACAACCTGAATGTTTTTACAAGTATGGAAGGAAGGTTTAAACATTCTACCTCAAAATGTGAGAGTGTGACCTATACATAGCTGATATGGGGAAGGTCGGTGCCATAATAGGGGAAATTTTCAGAAATAGAAGCCACGACCTGGAGCTTTATATCTTTCAAGAAAACAAACCTAGATTTCTCATAACAGGGAAGATACAGTCATAGTTTTCAAAGAAAAACAGTGCTATGAAAGAACAATAATGATCAAATGCATAATAAAAGCTCACCACTCACAAGGAGATAGCACAAAATTCTACGTGATGAAATCTTACCTTTTGTTGTTGTGATAGAATACACTCAAATTGCAGTGTGAAGGCTCAAAAATGATTATGGAAACCTCAGAATGAGCAAAGGCATCAAAAAAATAGTAAGGTATTAAAAATACATCAGAAAAATGATTATGGCATGACTGGGAGGCCCAAGGAATACTTCAAACTGAAGACAAATGTTCAAATTTGTGGTAAAATGACTTACCCTGCAAAGAATCTTCAGAAAAATATTCAAAAAAGCATCTCTCATGAAGGAGTCGACCCAAACCAGTAGCATGATGACTCAAATTTTTCTCCAGTAAGGCCAAATGATGAATGAAAGAAATGATTTAGGGTTATTGCTTTTACAAGTTTTTTCGTAATTTGAATTATGGTGCTTTATTGCCTTTATTTTAAAACAAAATCATTATGTCTTCCTTTGCCTGTGTTTTGACTCTTAAGTCAAGTTGTCTTATATGCATGATGGTCGACTATTGTCAAATGTTTATAATATGCATGGTGGTCGGTTTGTGTTTATTGAATGGTGAATGCATATTTAAAATATATGCTAAGTGTATTGTATGAAGCCGTGAGATGGGAGTTAGCTTTCAGATCTAACATTATTCCTGTCTTTTATTTGCATTATTCAATGAAGCTAATTAATTAAATGATTTTCTATAAGTCATTTAATTAATTTAGTCATCTTAAAATGCAAATAAAAGACGTTATGTGAAGTTAAGTTGTAACTATAGCTTCAAATTGATCGTCATGCACAATACAAAGATGGAGTTCCAGTTCTCTTGGGCGGATTGATAGAAACAAGATGATTTTCGCATGCCTGAGTCCACTTTTTCAGGGATTTACAGTGTAGTTTGAGTACTCTATAGTTCAATTATGAGTTGACTTTGAGTTTGGATCATCATACACTCATTTTCGCATGAGTTTGGGCTATTTTTATTAGGATTTTCTCTTTGACTCAGATTTCACATTGGAGATGTAGTTTTTCACTTCAGTTCTCATTCAGTTCACCTTCTGGCTGCTTTGTGCATGCCTTTTGTATATATTGGAAAAAGTTTATCTTTTTCCTCTAGTTCTTATTTTTCAGCCTTTGCATTCTGCAAAGAGAAATATCTTGTAACTCAACATTTTAGTTTTAATACAATTTTACAGCTTTACAGGTTATCATTTTGGCAGAGTTTCCTTCTTTTCATTATCGATATTCAGTATTAGCCTTCTCAGATTCAGAAGTCTTGTATTTATTGAATGTTTAAAATGCGAATTTAATGTGTTTGATTTCAAAGCCTTTAAATTCCTATCACATTCATGAATACATGAACACGAAAAAAAAAAATTAGTTACAAATCATAAGTTGTGTTGTTAATTTATCCTCTCCTTTAGGTTGTGAAAATATCATTTTCCTTCATTAAGAATGGATTATTGGGCCTTTTGATGAAACACTTATGTAATTAGATTGCCCAGTTTGAGTTGTGAAAATAGATTCCGTAATAATCAGTTGTGAATCAATTTGCTCATAAATATCAATTAGGTGCATCACCGAAGTTTCAGTTTTAGTTCATGCATTCAGTTCAATCCTTCTTACCCTTTTCTCAACAAATCATTCAAGTACCTAATTGATCATCATATAGGAACCAGCCTAGAATGTGGAGGTCTACCTTCACCATAGGAATACCCATAGCCTAAAGATAGTTCCCATGTTTCAACAGATTGCTGAATTAAGTCATTCAAGCATTCGGGTGCAATCTGATTGACAACAATTATCTTTGGAGGAAATGAAACAATGTGTAAGATGTTTGTTGAAGAGATGCAAAAAGAATTTGAAATGTCTATGTTTGGTGAAATGAATTTCTTTCTTGGGCTGCAAATTAATCAAACAAAGAAAGGGATCTTTATTTCACAGTCAAAGTATGTAAGATAAATGTTGAATAAGTTTGGGATGGATGGTTCCAAATTAGTATGCACTCTTATGGTGATTGGTTGCAAATTGAGTACATATGATGATTCACCTAAGGCTGATTAGAGCATGTATAGATCTATGATTGGAGGTTTGTTGTATTTGACTATTACTAGATTGGATATGATGCATGCAGTTTGTCTTGTGGCAAGATTTCAAGAAGACCCTAAAGAAACACATGTTGCTATTGTTAAGAGGATATTTAGATATTTGAATGACACTCTGAATTATGGGTTATGTTATTCTAGAGATATTGATTTTACACTAAGTGCTTACACAAATGCAAATTGGTCTGGTTGTGTAGATGACTAAAAGAGTACAAGTGTGGTGCATTCTTTCTCGGTTGTAGATTGGTGGCTTGGCTAAGTAAAAAGAAAGATTTAGTTTATTTATCTACTATTGAAGCTAAGTATATTGTTGCTGCATTTTGTTGTACACAAGTTTTATGGATGATACAGACATTGAAAGATATCAGAGTAACAAATGATGATCCTATTTCTATCTTCTGTGATAATACAAGTACAATTAACATTTCAAAGAATCCAATGATGCACTCAAGGAAAAATCATATATCTACCAGGTATCACTTTTTGAGAGAGAAAGTTGTGGAGAGTGAAGTAAAACTTGAATATGTGTCGACGAAGGATCAAGTAGCTAACATATTTATGAAGGCTCTTCCTAAAGATAATTTTGAGTATCTTTGAGAGAAGCTAGGGGTTATTTCCCCTCCTTTCTTGAACTATATGCATATGGAGATGCATTAGTCCGATGAATCTATGGATCTATCTTTCTTCTAGACTGATGTTTTGGTGGCTACCTCGCAGGGGGAGTAGGTAGTGTTATTTGTTATCATTGAAAAACTATTTTTTTTGTTTATGTCAAAGGGGAAATCAATGTAAAACATCCTATGCATTTTCCATTAATGTCAAATGGGGAGAGAAATATGTGAAAAGAAAAAGAGGAGAGAAAGATGTGAAAAGAGTATCTACTAAGGGGGGGAGTAAAATCATGAGGAAGTGTGTTTTCTTTGATGGTTTCTCACATCACGTGTTTCCATAAATGATAAAGGTGGAGATTGTTGCAAGTATGAAGGAAGTATGATAAAGGTGTTGTCATTGATGTCAAATATTGGTTAACTAGTTCTCAACTAGTTGTTTTTGTCATTGATGTCATGGATGCATGTTATTGGTTGTATATGTCGAGGCTATTGAAAAAAATTTAATGAAGAAAGGTTGTAGGCATTTAGTTTTTTCTCTTGGTTTCCCTCTAGGTTTTTGTCCTATGTTCATGGTGTTCAAATATGTTGATCATGGTTGTTGGAAGTTTCTATACCCAGGATTTGGGCTTCTCGATCATTTTATAGTGTGAGTTATGTTCACCAGTTGTGAACAATGCTTTTTAGGGTATCTAGCTGAGGTCCGCGAGAAATTTAGTTGCTTCGGATTTCTTCTTGTTCGAGTCTTATGACTTGTAGTTTAGGAGTTAAGGTGATATGATCGTGTTGAAGATAATTTTTTTATTTGGAAGGATTGGATCGTGCTAAGGTTGTTTGTGCTTAATTGATTTATGTGTTTAACACTGCTTTGTCCAACCTTGTGTTTAACACTACTTTTGAAGTTTATGGAAGCATGTGATTGGGTTTCCATCATTCTAATTCCACCCTAGAATATTTTGGCACTGACCTAATTTGAATTTGTAAATACAAATGGTGTATGGCTGACTTTGGATATGTTTCAAAGTTGAAGATGGTATAAATACAGGATGAGATATTGGCGAAAATGAAGAAGTGCAAAGAAATATAGCAAGATAGATTTGAATCAGTGTTTAAGTAATGAGAGTTGGTGCATATTAGTGTGAATTCTAAATGTCAAGTTTTTGGAAGTAGTGAGTTGAAGGTGTACTCTATGCAAGAGTTTGAGTGAATTGTGGTAGAAATCTCTAGTGCATTGAGATTGTCTTCTCTCTGTAACATATCTCTTCTATTTTATTTGTATATATGTGGTAGTGATACCTTTGAGTGGTTAACCCTTGTTTGGACAGTGAGTCCTTGTTTTGGAAATGAGCCTTCTTTGGCACGTAGCCTTTGTAATCAGTTTTGATATTCTCTATATTGTGAGCTAATCCTCACCATGGTTTTTCCATTATTGGGTTTTCCATTTAAATCTGGTGTTATAGTGTATGTGTGATGTTTTTTAGTTTTTGCCCTTGCACTTAATGATTAATCAGATTAGCAGAATAAAGGATTTGTGATTGATATAATTTCTGGTGAAAGTTTTAAATGTTAAATTTTGTTACAACTAATTCACCCCCCCTCTCATTTTTCTTGTTCAACAAAGGTCCTTTCAAGCATAGGGTCAAGATGAAATTGTAGAGGATGAAAAAGTTAACTTTGACAAAGGGAATCTCCCTTGAGAGTTAACCTCCCACTTTACACTAGAGATAGCTAGACGTAGATTTACTAAATCTTATACTCAAATATTACTAATTAACTCTTCAATTATTTGATTATAAATAAAAATAAGATTGATAAATAATCAAATCCAAAATTGATCAAAAGAAAGGAACTAGAAAAATATCTTTAAAAAGATAAATAGAGAAAACTTATTGATTACTTAAATGAAAAATAAAGATACTAAAGAACGTGGGATAGAAATTAGGAAGCTTCTCTATCTTGGACACCAATGTGGTGTGAGGGCATCCACACAATATGTTGTCATCTAGTACAATTAAACAACTGGAAGTATGACCTAGTACAAAAAATTATTTTGCAAAGGCTTGAGAAAGTCAAGAAGAGGATGTTGTAGAAAGTTGTAGATCTTGAGAGTGCAAGAGAGCTAAGAGAGAGAGATTGAAAATGAAAGTTTTATTCAAAAATAGAGGAGGGAAGAGGAAGTGGTTGGTGATATTTTTAGAATCATCTTGATCCATTTACACTATCTTGGGAATATGAAAAGTGTAAAAAAACTTGTAAATAGTCATTGAACTAAAAATATTGTAGTACACTAGAGCAACACATGGGTGTCCATGTGATATGCTAGTGTCTAGATAATTTACACTAAAAATTATGAGAGGCTATAAAAACATAAGGGTAACACAAAGTTACATAAAAAAAGGGACTACAAGAAAAAAAAATTGAGAACCTTGAGAAGGAAAAGGCTTGATGCAAGGGTTGGAATGAACCTACAAAAACACTAAGGGAATAGACACCAAAGTGGACACAAAACATAGAAAAATTACAAGAGTATGCAATATTTGATGTTACAAAAATCTTGCAAGGTGATATAACTACCTTCTCTTTAGTGTTTAATGTTAAGAATATTGGTGTGTTGGAAAGAGAGGAAATAAGAATTAAAGTTTTAGCTATTTCCTTTGCATGTCTTAGTCTAATTTCTTTTC
>VDFB02271358.1:839411927-839460348 GCA_007258455.2 Sequoia sempervirens
ATATAGCAAAGAACTCTGATTCAACAACTAAAGAAATCAGAATAATCAATGACAAAGCATTAAATAATTCATTCCTACCCTCCTTCTAGCGCCATAATGAATCACCCTTCAAAATTTGCATACCTATTAAACTTCATGACAAAGGTTAGTGCATACGGCTTGCTAAGTACTCCTATGAAATAACATGTCAATGCTCAAGAAATGCAACAAATAACAAGGATTAAAAGACATTTAAAAGCATGACATATACCTATTCCATGTTGGATTGGTGTTACTTGTGAAAAGTGACCCTTTCCTAATCCTTGCTAAAACTCAAATGATGCAATGCCTTGAAGATGGAGTAAAGTGGACAAAATCAATTCTCAATTAAAGAGAGTAACTTTGCATGAGATTGTAGATGATTTGTTGAAGAATGAAACTTTTATTTATAGACTTTCAAGTTGAAAGAGTGTTCAAAAGAGACCATTGTGGGATAATTTATTTTTCCAATGAGATGGAGCCACTTGTCACCTTGTGAATGGTTGTAGGATGTGCAAGTTTTGGTCAATGTGCCAATAAATGGGATTGGTTGGCCTTCTCAAAATTCAAATTTGGCTTGTTGGAGGGTGAAAAAGAGAATTTAATGCCAAGTGGGGGACATGTAAGAGGGGGTTTATTTCCATGTTAGAAGGGGCAAGTCAACTTGCTTTCAAATTCAAACTTGGGGAATATTCTCAAAAGATGCTTTGTTGAGGGAAAATGTTGATTTTAATAAATGAATTAAAATGCTTTATTGGTGCAAGTGGGAAAAGCTAGAGGATGTGATGGGTGGTTAGATTAGTTAAGATGATGTTAGATGATTTTGACCCATTTGAATTAAATACTTTGATTTATTTAAATCAAAAGGGATAGAATATGAATTTGAGATTTAATTAAATAAAGTTCGGGTTATTTAATTAAAAGGATGATGCAAGGTACAGATTAATTAATTTGAGGAAGATGAATCTAGGAGATGATTTATGAAAGATGAAATGTTAGGATTTGATTAAAATTGATTTATTTAATCAAATGAGGTAATGATAGGATTAAATTAAATAAGGTTAATTTATTCAATTTAAATGGATGATCCTTAGAGATTGAATTAAAAAGACTTGATTTACCTGGTGAATGGATTTGATGAGCTTGATTTATTTGATGATTGAATTAATTAGTTGTGCACAATGTTAATTTTACATGTCTACAGTATTAAATTTTACTTATTATGTAACAAAATGTATCTTTATTCAAATAGTAGTTATAATATAGTAAGTCTAAATTAGATCTATTTATACAAAATATTGTAATATTGAAATTATATTTCATTGTAATGATAAAAATCATATATCTATACTTTTTTATGTTTTGTTTCTATTTTAATTAGATTGTTTTTATGCAATAACAAGTATATAGTTGACATATATTTGTGTTGTGTTAAAAATAATTCGTGATCTTATCTTAACATATTTTCATCACTATCCATTTATAAGACCTTGCTTTGATTTTGAGATTTCTTATTGACCATCTTAGTTTAGTTTTGCAAGTGAAAATTTGTGAAGTAGACAACCAATATCAACAATCTTGTCATAACCCAATTTTATTACATATTTATTATAATATGGTAAATGGAATTATTGAAGAAATTCAATATATACTAAGGAAAATTTTGAAAATTTTGAAATAGATTGAGAGAAGTTGATTGATGTTGATGTGATCTTTTGAAATTATCTTATATGTTATCAATAATTGAACATTATTGATAAATTTTGCAAGTGCAAGTGTGTGTAGTTGCAGGGTGACACGTTGAAGGATGAGAGCATGGTTGAAGTAGGATTGTTTAGCCGGATCAAATGGTAAGCCAGATGGAATATGGGTTATATATATATGTGTGTGTGTGTGTGTGTGGAGAACATTCATATGTGTGAACAAATCTGAATCAACATATATATATATTACATATTATATTATTAATATATTATATATATATATATATATATATAGGGTAGAGTTTTGAAAACTGATAATTATCATTATTGAATAGATGAAATTTAAATCATAATCATGAGAAAATCCCATGATGGATGTGGTCTACCAACAACAATAATACCATATTTGAAAATCAGAGGATGGGGCAGAAAAAATAGTTAATTCCCACTACCCAATGGAATCGGCCCCTTAGTGGAGGGTAGTAAAATGTAGGAAACTTTTCATTTCTGAGGGATTGATCAACATCACTCTTAGTGTACAAGTCATTGAACCAAGCTTTGTGGATAAAAGATGAAGGAGGACTTTCAATTTTCAAAGGTAATTCGTGGATGTTTCAATGCATGTATCCTAGGGATCCATTTTCTCATTAGCGCTTTAGTCTTCTCCTTATCATCATTTATCCTCTTGATTGACACCACAAGTTGGGAGTAGTCCTTATGGACACTCTCCACTTTTATCAAAACTTTGGACATTAAATATCCCAAAATACTTAACACAACATGATAGATTCTCTCATGTTGTTCACTCTAAAAATATCACAATGTCTCCTCCAAAACTTGTATTTTTTCTTTGAGCTCTTCATTCTCCTTGCTTAAATCTAGTTGTGGTGAAGCTAAAGAAGAGCTTACTACTAATGCACTAGAACTTGGTATCAATGCACTTGTTGAAGGAGATGTTGTTGCCTGGATTCCCATCACCTTTAACCTATTGTATTCTACAATAATTGCAAGGTGATCTTACAATAATTTGTCATCTTTGGACTAGAGGGCCTCTACTATAGTTTTACTAAATCTTGCATGTCAATTGCCAATGTGGCATCTTCAACTACAAAAGTTCCAAAAACTCTTTTAATTACAAGGCAACCTTTTAAATATTGAGTTGGTTTAGCAATAAGAGGTTTATTAGCATTGAGGGCAAGGGTCCAAATAGAAAGGGTTTCCCATTTAGGGTTGAACCTTGATCCTGGCAACACTACCACTACTTGATCCTTAGAGGAGAAGATCTCTTGATCTTACTTCCTTATTGTGTCAAGCACAATGGAAAAAAAAAAATCCCATTGAGGGAGAAGCAACACCCCACTTTCCCTAACCATTATTATTCCTTCCTCTAGGGTGATGTTCCTAACATTAACCCTCATTTCTACAAGCAACTTATTTGAAACTTCCTCATACTCCTCTTGAGGAACATCGGCCTTTCTTGCTCAATCCTTGCAAGATATTCATCCTTCATAAATCTGAAGACAATATCTGAAAATTCTTGAGTTGTCACAAACTCATTATCATCCATGAATATTTGGCAAGACAAATCTTTGATATCATTTGTATTATCTATCATGCCCGTGAATTTTCACTACAAAATCCCAACAATTTTTTTTGTAACACATTAATTGAGTTCTTTATTTACCTAAGAGCTTAAGGTGTAATATTAATGTGAAAAAGTTTACTCTTTGTTTAACCAACTCTTAACTCCAATATGGAATTTAACTTACATGTTTTGTTATGTGGTTCCTACTAGGTTTTTCTCGCAAACCAAACATCTCAATCAGGTGTCTAGATTAGATGAGTCTAAGGTAAGTGAGGCTCAACACCCTATATTTGGCCCATCAGTTGAATCATAACTATTGATCTAATCCTAGTTACTATTAATTTTATGTTCATAATTTTAGTCATGAAAATAACATGAATCATTATATTTCTAAAATAAAAAGCCCAAAATTATTCCTATGTAATGATTCCATGATGTTTTATTGTGCACCCCTAGTGACATTGGTGTAGGAGCACCATTAAAGATGTTTTGTCCATTTAAGATTTTAAGATCTAGACTTTAGAATTTAGGTGTATTTATAATAGAATAAGGTCTATGAGACCATGTGATGATGTAATGAGTCATATTTGTGAGTTTATAGGTGTCAAGTACTAGGTTGAGGTCTTTAAAAATGCAAAAATGTTGAAAATTGCAAAATTGTGAGAAGTGCAAAATTTGAAATGTTGTAATAAGACAAGATTAGAAGGCCAATGGTCAAGTCCTTTTGAAATTTAGTTGTGGAGGTTGTAGGGGATTATTTTGGGGGAAAATTCTTTAAAAAACCTTGAGGAACTCAAAATATGGTTGTTGAAGTTATTTTGAAGATAGAAGATTGAATAAAAAGGCTAATTTTCTCTAGTTTTTTGTATTTTGTATTGTAACAACAGATTATATAGTCCATACTATACCTTTTTGGTTTAAAATTGTGGTTTTTTTTGTAGTTTATTGTTCCTTCTTGCATTTGAATCAACTTTGAAGGCTTTATTTTTAATTTGGTGCATTTAAACTCCATTCTTCTCAACCTGGCCTGAAACAGGGCATATTGTGTTTAAGGTTCCTATAATGCATTAAAACCCATTCCACCTACTATGAATGATATATCTCAATGGAATATGTGTGTACTAATTTTTTTTGGTGTGTATGAAGGTTGGTGAATGCAAGGGAGGTCTAGAAGTGAGTTGGGTGAGAAGCCCTATGGTGAAGTTTTGAGTTTTCCTTCCGAAAGGAGAGGTTTTAGAATATGAAACTAAATTTTTGTACTTGGAAGCATATTTTTTTATGGATTGAGTATGTGTGGGTATGTGCAGGATCATCATGGAAAAAAAAGGCCCTTAAGTGGCAAAAAATTCAGAAAAATCAGAGTTAGGCAACTTGACGTACAAATTTGAATATGTTATCTATATTATTTCAAAAATATCTAAGAAGATAATCTGTAGAAAATTGAATGTAGTTTCTAAAATCCACTAGGTTTTAAAAAAGAAAAAAAAAAATTATTTGGTGAAATTTGAAATTTCAATGCGGGCATTTAAATTTCAAGGAAAAAAATAAGAAGTAGGTGTCTATCCTGACCTCACCCTAACCACAATAAAATGATATTTTTTTAGTAAGATTTTAGATATAAGAGAATCATCTCAGATGTGATGTATATATTGTTTTATAATTTTTTTCCAAGTAAATAATTAATCATGAATTTTATTAATCTTTAAAAATATAAAAAATAAAAAGGTTCCGAATTCCACCTAATTTTGGTCAAAAAATTAATGAAATCTTATTCTTATTTCTTTAATCCTATAGTGAAGGTGAAGTATGAATGACATTACATTTTGATCTAAAAATGTGATACCGCTTTGAAAGCTATGATTTTTTTCAATCACCATTAATCGACTTTAGTTGTAATACTTCAATAGAAAATGAATAATAATTACTCATTAAATTCAAACAAAGCACTTATATTGATAGAAATTTGGGAATTTCTTAAAACCCTTTTCGTTTCATCAATTTTGGGTAAAAAAATAGTCGTCAGCCACATACCCATCATATTGCCACTTTTTGGCCCATCATGATCCTGCACATACGCATGTAGGGAATTTAAGGCTTTTTTGAACAAATTTTAGGCTCTAAAGTGTTTGGGAAGTGCGAGGACCATTAAACCATAGGGTTTCTAGGCCTAGGAAGAGGGTTTTAAGGATTGGATATTGGGTGGCTAAATATTTGAAGTCTGATTGAGGAATCTGAGGTTTTGTGACATCTTAATTTCTGCCCCAAAGTTTCAGGGAGTTTGGAAAAGTTTAGAAGGTGGTCCCTTTATAAAATTGGGCTAATTTGAGCCCTAAAAGGTGTTAAAAGAATGTTTTGAAGGATTTTTTACAAAGGAGTCTTACGTGAATTACTGATATGTTGTTGAATATCAAAATGGGTTCCTGAAAGTAGTTGAGTTTTGGTTTTAAAGGGAGTGGTTGAGAAGAGTTACCTGATTGACTTGATTCCCAGTGCTACATGAATCTAAAGAGAAGGTGAGATTTTGACGAATTTTTGATTTGGAATTTGTGATTATTGATTGGAATTATATTTACTAAAGTTGAAGGATCTCCCCTATTTCATCAAAGTGGTATCAAAGCAAAGGTACTATATTCCTGTTGAAGAGAGTTGAAGATTGTGAGAAAGAAAGATTGGAAGGTGAAGAGGTAAGATTGTGAAGATGCCTCCAAAAGAAAAGAGCACAACAGAGTAGATGAATGAATTGAGAGACTAGTACATTAAAGAGATTAGATAATTGAAAGAGAGATTGGCAGCCTTAGAAATGAACAGGTGAAGAGAAGCAGTTGAGAACAATGAGTTAGAAGAAGAAGATGATGAAGAGTTTGAAGATGTTGAAGAAGAGCTTGATCCAGAAGACCAAAGAATAGACGAGTTGATAAAGGCTATAAAAGGTGACAAATACAAGGTAAAAAAATATGTGCAAAATTTTTGTGGTAATTTGAATGAAGAGGAATTGTTAGATTGGATAGCTTGTTTGGATAACTATTTTGAATGTGAAGAGATTCCTAATGAACAGAGAGTGAAGATTTCCAAAACAAAGCTTAAGGGTCATGCACAATTTGTATGGTGGGATTATCTACAGTCAGAAAGAAGAAAACAAGGAAAGTCCAAGATTGTGGATTGGGACAAGATTGTGGCTAAGTTAAAAGGTAAGTTTCTCCCAGGTTCAGATTATCAAGTTCAAATGTTTAAGAAGTTGCAAAATTTGAGACAAAAGGAAATGGACGTAAAGGAATACATTGAAGAATTTTATAGATTGAGTATGAGGTCTAACGACAATGAAAATGAAGATGAGAAAATTGCTAAGTACTTGGGTGGTTTGAGAATGAACATACACGATGAGTTGGCTTTGACTAACCCTAGAAATGTAGAAGAATGTTACAAAATGGCATTGAAGGCTGAAGAGAAGGTAAAGAGAAAACAAGAGAAAATAGTAAGAGGAAGAGGCAACACCATGAGAGGAAGAGGAACTTTTTCTACTCCAAGGCAAGCAAATGAAAATCAACAAGAAGAATCAAGCAAGAGATATGAACAAGTTGCTGATTTTAGAGGTGGATATAGAGGTATAAGAGGAAAATTTGGAGGTGGAAGAAGCTCTAACACTTTTATAGGAAGATGTTATCATTGTCAAGAATTTGGACATCCTACTTGGAATTGTCCTAAGAAGGCTAGTTCATCAACAAGTGGAGGAGAAAGAAAGTCTGAAAAAAGAGCACAAATAGTCCATGAAGATGAGGCTGAGAGTTCAAATTCTAATTCACTTTGTGCTACTTTTGAAGTGAGTGAAATGTTGATTCATATGAAGACTCAATTCTTGAAGATCACAAAGGAAAGAGAGTTGATTCAAAGAAGGGCCTTGTTCAAGACAAATTGTAGATGCAAGGATAAAGGTATGTAGATTCATTGTTGATTCAGGTTGTATAGATAATATTGTGTCAAATGAGATGGTAGGAAAGTTACATTTGGAAAGAGTGCCTAGAGAGAGACCTTATAAGGTATCATGGGCCAATGATAAGAAAAATTTGGTGGTGAATGAACAAGAAAAAGTGGAGTTTCAAATAGGCCAGTATAGAGATGAAGTCCTTTGTGACATTCTACCAATGACTTGTTGCCACATGTTGCTAGGTAGCCCCTGGAAGTTTGATAGGTCAGCTATATACCATGGTAGGAAAAACACATATATTATAGAAAAAAGTGGAAAAAAATTCTTGTTGACTCCTTTGAATGGAGTAAATGAATATGGTGAGATAATCATGCTTGGGAGAAAGGAGTTCATTGTTGTTGGTGAAGGTAAAGGCAAGTGTGTGGATTTAGAAGACAATGCAAACCAAGTCAAGGTGTAGGCAGTAAGTAAGGGAAGTCAAGGTAATGGGAAGACAATTCCTAAGGAGAATGTTTATAGTTGGAAAAGAAAAGTAAGTGAAGTGGTGTCTTAGATTGGTAAAGGACATATTGAGAGTGAAGAGCCTTTGGAAGGGAAAAAAGATAGTGATAGTGTGCTAGTAGGGACAATCAAGTGCCTAGTGGAGTTGAAAACATTCAAAATGTGTTAGGACGGAGCTTTGTAAGAATGATGAGATGGAAAACAAGAAGACAACGAGTCACAAGTTTGAAAGGATAGAGGACACAAAGATGAAGGTCTGTGTTGATGTCAAGAAAGTGAGAGAAAGGACAGGTATTAGTAATGCCGATGTGATAGAGGCTGCTAATACAGAGAAAGAGCATTTGAAAATTGAGAGTATAGAGGTGTGTGAGACTAAAAAAAATAGTGGAAAAGAAGACAAAGGTTAGTAAGGATGATAGGACAGTTGACAAGGCAAGTACAAACCTAAAAAAGCACCTTAAATGTAATGGTACAATGGAAAAGATAGTGGAAATGACTAGTAAATACAAAAGTATAGGGGATAATGGTGGAGATGCAAGACAAAGAATGGAACTAGGTAAAGTAATGACAATTGATGAAAGGAAGAATACAAATGTAAAGAAAGGTGGAATGACAGTGTTTGAAGTTGGAAATGATGACAAGCACTCCACAATGTATGGTGAATAGTTGGAGCAAGAATCAACGAGTGAAGATGGAAAAGTTGAAGAGCAAAAGGAACTTGAAAAAGGAGATCAAAGAGGATAGAGGCATGAAAGATACAAAGGAGGACATATTACATTGAATAAAAAGGCTAATTTTCTCCAATTTTTTTGTATTATGTGTTGTAACAGTAGATTGTACAGTTTGTACTATACCTTTTTGGTTTAAAATTATGGTGTTTTTTGTAGTGCATTATTCCTTCTTACATTTGAATCAAAATTGAAGGCTTTATTTTGAATTTGGTGCATTTAAACTCCATTCTTCTCAACTTGGCCTAAAACAGGGCATATTGTGTTTGAGGTTCCTACAATGTATTAAAACCCATTCCACCTACTATGAAGGATGTATCTCAGTGGAATGGGTGTGTAATAACCTTTTTGGTGTGTATGAAGGTTGGTGAATGTAGGGGAGGTTTGGAAGTGCATTTAGTGAGAAGCCCTATGGTGAAGTTTTGAGTTTTCCTTCCAAAAGGAGAGGCTTTAGAGTATGAAAATAATTTTTTGTATTGGGAAGCATAGTTTTTTGATGGATTGAGTATGTGCAAGAAATTTAAGGCTTGTTTGAACAAATTTTAGGTTTTGAAGTGTTTGGGAAGTGTGAGGACCATTAAACCCTAGGGTTTCTAGGCCTAGGAAGAGGGTTTTAAGGATTGGCTATTGTGTGGTTGAATTTTTAATGTCTGATTGAGGAATCTAAGGTTTTGATACATTTAAATTTCTTCTCCAAAGAATCAAGGAGTTTGAAAAAGTTTAGAAGGTGGTCCCTTTGTAAAATTGGGCTAATTTGAGCCTTAAAGGCATTAAAAGCCTGTTTGGAAGGATTTGTTATGAAGGAGTCTTAGGTGAATCAATAATATGTTGTTGACTATCAAAATTGGTTTTTGAAAGTGGTTGAGTTTTGATTTGAAATGGAGTGGTTGATAAGAGTTACCCGATTGAGTTGATTCCCAGTGTTACAAGGGAAAAGGGCGAATTTGAAGAGAAGGTGAGATTTTGATGGATTTGTGATTACTGATTGGAATTATGTTTAGTAAAGTTGCGGGACCTCCCCTATTGCATCAAACATTGTGCATGCAACATCACTACCATCACACCACCCCTAATAGTGGGTGAGGGGAAAATGAGATTGGGTGTGATGAAGCTCCTTTGGCACACCATGCAATAGAGATTGATCTATTATAGGGTTAGGTGTCCTAGGCAAGGTACCTGAGGGGAATATTGTCTAGGATCAATCCCTCTAAGGGAAATTCTATGTGGAGTGAAAGCAATCCAATCCCCTTAATGCCTAGAATTATACAAGACATATCTAATTTAAAGACATTAGTTGAATAGTCGATCTATATTTAGTTTAACTATTTGAAAACTAAATTTTCATCTTTAAATTGCTTTAGAGTTTACCCTTATGAAAAAGGTTAATTTGAAATTCCCTGGCGTGACCATCAACATCTTGTAGTCCTATAATTATCACAACTAAAGGAATCCATTTCTTAATTTATGAGACAAGGAAAATGGTAAGAGTCAATTCTCCAATTCGATACTCATGTACTACAAAGTGAAATAATAAGAATATCAAATAATTAGATCTTCATAAAATTTTATCCATCATCAAATTTAATTTTAGCTTTGCCTATATCAAAATTTATAAATTTATATTATACTCATTATTATAAATTTTAAATAAATTATATATTCTACCTTTCAAAAGAAAAAGACTAAATCATTCTTAATTTTATTATTATAATTATCCCCACTAAAATCCTAAATTTAACCCCACTAAAAAAAATCCTAAAGAATTATGAATAATTAGAACTTTTAAAGTACTCATTAATAAAGAGAATCCCCTTTCGAATACTCTTAGCTCCTTTTTTAAAGTGGTATAAGGTAATCTTTCTAATATGTGATTTTTATCTCCTTAGCGCACTTCTTAAAAGTTTTCCCTTGTGTTTTCTTAAATGGGGTGCAAAATGAAGTTGCATTTTCCTTAGTTTTGTAAAAGTCAACTTGAAAGAATTTTAAGTAAAAGAAGTGTCAATTATTTTAAAATGCTAATGAGAGAAGAAGCTAACGCGAGAATTTTTGAGAACGCTAAACCTAGCATTCATGTCATGTTATGAATTTTATACATTATTTTATATATATATAAAGATTTATTTATATTTTATTTTATTTTGGTTTGCAAGAGGATACGCTGAGAGAAGGAGGATTATAGCAGAGTAAGAGTTTAAAGTGCCCCTGAACAAAACGAAAAGGAAAAATTGCTGATGAATTACTGTATTTTAGGTTTTGGGAAGGATATGTTTCCTAAACATTGACTCTTTTCTTTTTTCTTTGCAATATTTGAGAAGATTTCAACATTGACTCTACCAAACTACAACGACTTTACCTAAGAAATCATGCTTGTATCCAAAATAATCCTCCAAAAACTGATTTAGTGGTTTGGAACCTTCCCCAGTCACTTGCAATTGGTCTGTGACATCTCCATTCTGTGAGGCAATTAGACTATATACACAGTCCATGAAACATGGCATATTCAGTAATACCAGAACCAGCACTTTGGAATTTTCTGCATCAAATATAAAATGAAGAAAAAACACAGTTTTATTCTGCAGACTATTCTTCTATCAGCTTCTATTGTTTGTCAACGTTGATAATAAATTTTTCATCAACAGGAAAGCTCAATTACAATATATCATGGTGAAATGTAATCTCAACGAATGCAATGATTGCAGGATATGCACAAAATGGATTTTATGTATCGTTTGGGTTTCAGAATTTGCAGTGGCAGACTGGTAACTCCAAAACAAAGAATTATTCATCGCTCCTTGCTGACGCTGTGGTTGTTAAGGATAAAGGCCCTGAAAATGCGACTGGGGTTAGCTCCAAATTATGCTCTGATGTTGCATACTTATTTACAGTGGTGATGGAGATGGGGAAGTGAAACAAAACCCAAGTCTGAGGTAAATGGAGGGGAAACAGGCATCTCCAAGGCAACCTTACGATCTGAAAATCAGGAGATGACTACAGAAGAGCAGGGCCGACAATACCGAGCTTAGTTTGCATGGAAAAAGAATGAGGAGACTGCAAGAGGATTGGCTGCAGGGGGCGAAGGTACAGGAGATGGATTTATTAATAAGGCTTTAGAAACTTTCAAGCAAATGCAATTTGGCAGGTGTAAAGCCCGATTGCTCAACCTTAGCCAACCTTCTAACTGCCTGTGCCAAAACAAAGCAAGAAGGATAGAGAAATTTAAAGAGATACCAGGACGCAGTTGGATTAATGGCCAATAAATGGTATATGTTTTCTGTGTATGAGAAAAACCTCATTGACAACATATAAAATCTACGCAGAGTGAAGGATGCCATAATGCCAAACTTAATGTGCGCGTTATAAGAAACATGGCAGCAATAATTTTAGTTTAATAAACATACTCTAAAACCATTGGTGAAACCTTAATTTCAACTGCAGTTCACCAAATTAGAGAAGTGGAGGATCAATACCAGGGAAGGAGAGTTTGGAGGAGCGAATGCCATCTGCCTTGTTACAGCTGATAGAACTCATAACATACCTATAACAAACGCCTCATTCATAGCGTGTGGTGAATGATTCCCAAAACTCTTCCCAACATTTTGCGGCCTTTTTTTTGAAGTAACCATGGCCTCCACTCTGTTCACAATACTTGCCTCCTTCTGGGCGCGTGGACCGTAAGGCACGTAATCTCCTGGCAGAGAGTGTGTGCCCCCCCCTCGAATGGTGAGTCCCCTTCATGAAAAGTTGACGCCTTCCCAAGAAAGCATGCAGAATGGGAACGCTTCCTCCAGACACGTGAACAGGAAGGAATTCCTTGAAGGCAGGTGGAGGGCACATGCAAGGCAGATGTAAATCTTTTAGAAGCCCCCAATATTTCATTTTCCTTTTCATTCTTTAAATAAAGGTATTTAAATGCTTAATTAAAATGTATATATTATTATAGTAATAATGATATAATTATAATATTTATTTTACATTAATTTACTTAGTCCAATCTTTTATCCCAAATTATTCTCCACCAATTTATCTTTGATATATTTTAAATAGCTCAAATAATCCCCCTGGATTTAATATAATCCCCATTTGATAATTATAAGGGTAAGTATTCACATTTTCTTTTAGTATAAACTATTTACTTGTAAAATCAAACAATGGTATTGTTGATATTATTTTTACTTTATTATATTATTATTTTCATTGGGACATGTATTGTTCTTAGCTATAGAAATCAACTTTATTATCAAGACGAATTGAAATCAATTAGAAGACAATTAGTCATCTATCACATATTAATTCGTAATTCCTTAATACATTGAATATGAGTAAATTATTATGGATTCCTAAAATCGATCCGTAATGATAGGGTAAATATTCATTCTATACCCAAATAAAGATCATTCAAACAAGTTTATAATCATAACTCAATAGTCTCTGACCCCGATAGGTAACTAACTATGTTCTAAATATGGTATAAATTTACACATAGTCAATCATCTTATGTGGACAGGATGATGTGGAGTGGTCCCACACTTAGTTTATTTTCTAATGATACTCAAATTCACCATACCAAAATAATTCTCAATTTAATTAACTATTTTAAACAGAACTACTGAGTGCACCAATAGGAAAACTTACTCGAAAACCAAAGATGGCCGAATTGGAGGGACACTACATCAAACGCCAGAATCTCCAAAAACCAAGGTATCCCATCGTGATCAGTATCTTCCAAGGAGTTCACTGGTAAAATTTGAAGGCGATTTGAGCACTTACTATTTATAGTAAGTCACTTCTGAAATAGGGCTATAAATAGCAGGTCAGCGCGAGATGCCAGTGTGAGCAAGTCAAGCAAGTGATGAGGACCCCATGGATCAAATTTCAAATCAAACGAAGTTGCAGAGGTTCAAAAATCAAGCACTTACTATTTTTAGCATGTCCATGCAGAGGAATTAGGGTTCCCTAAAAAGTAGGGCGAAACACGAGGGTCACATAGAAGCAACATCTAGTCACAGTCAACATCCTTCAGGCAATCCACTCACAAAGTTTGAGCTCATTTTGAACAGTTACTATTTTTAGTAAGTTTCTAAAAATAGTAGGTGCATACAAGCGTCGAGTGTCAGCAGCTCAATCACGCCACGAGGTTCGAGGCAAAGCAAAAATCCAAACTTTCGAACCTTGAAATCAGCTTGAAATGCAAAAATTGAGAAACTTTCTAAAAATAGCAGGTCAGGGCAACCTAAAGACATCATGAGCAGTCAAAAGAACACTTCCCTAAATCCGCCTTAGCAAGCTGAAATGAGTTGAAAATCCATCTAAGTCTGGAAAAATGGAAGCTTGACCTGTCAAATGCACCTTGAGAAGCTGAAGATGGATGAAAATTCTACTAACTTGGCATTGAAATCAAAAGCTCAGACCTTCAAATGAGCCCAACCTTGAGGAGATGCTTGGAAATTTTACTAAGTGCTCAAAATTAGGAGTAGAGGGGATGATATGTGCCTTAGGAAGTTGAGGATTAATGGAAAATTCACTAAGTGATGCAAATTGAAAGTGGAAGCCCCTATATGCGCCCAAGAGGATATTGAAAGTTAGAAATTTTCACTAAGGCGTTGAAACTCAAAGTACACACCTTGAAATGCGCCTTAACATGGAGATGGATTGGAAATTTGTCTAAGTCCCTGAAACTTGAGGCTTAGCTAGTCATATGCGCCCTAGCAAGGAAGGAGGGTAAAAAATTTACTAAGTGTTGAAAATTTGAAGCTCCTACCCTCATATGTGCCTTGGCTACTTGGGTTTGATGGAAAATTCTTCTAAGTGCTTGAAATTGGAAGTAGACATGGTGAAATGCGCCCTAGCTTGAGAAATGATTGGAAATTTTACTAAGTCTTGCAAATTTGAAGCAGACCACCTTGGAAGCACCTTAGTAACTTGGGGTTGATGGAAAATTCTTCTAAGTTTTGAAAATTGAAAGAAGAGACCCCTATGTGCACCTCAACTTGGATGAGAGAGTTAGAAAAGCTTCTAAGGCATTTAAACTTGAAGTGCATACCATTGAATGCACCTTAACTTGATGAAGGAGTGTTGAAAATTTACTAAGGCAAGTAAACTCAAAGTATAGAGGGTCAAATGCGCCTTGACTTGGAGGAGAAGTTAGAAAATTTTCTAAGTGTGGAAAGCTAGAAGCTTGAAGGGTCATATGTGCCTAAGGGTTGAGGAGGAAGTTGGAAAATGTTCTAAGTGTTCAAAACTTGAAGTAGTTACCTCTATATGCACCTCGACTTGTAGGAAGAGTTGGAAAATTTTCCAAGGCAAACAAACTAAAAGTTCACTACCCTATATGCGCCCAAGGAGAGGAGAGGGTGATTCAAATTTTCAGTAAGGCATTGAAACTCGAAGTACACACCTTGAAATGTGCCTTAACATGGAGATGGATTGGAAATTTGTCTAAGTCCCTGAAACTTGAAGCTCAGCTAGTCATATGTGCCCAAGCAAGGAAGGAAGATAGGAAAAATTTCTAAGTATTGAAAGTTGAAAGTAGACCTAGCTAAATGCGCCTAGCTTGAAGAAGGGAAGTGGTGAAATATTCCAAGTATCACAAATTGAAAGTTGCCACCCTTGAATGCACCCTTGGGAGAGAATGGAAGGGGAGATGCCTAAAGAAATTTTCTAAGTATGAAAAATGAAAGTTGGAGAGTCCAAATGCACCTAAAGGAAAGAGGACGACTCAAAAAATTTCTAAGGCAAGCAAATTGAAAGCCCACTATGCTAAATGCGCCTTAACTAAGAGAAGGAGGTTGGGAGATTTCTAAGTGTAAAAAAATGAAAGTTGAGAGGTCTAAATGCACCCTTCAAAAGGATGCGTTCAAAATTTCTCTAAGGCAAGAGCAAAATGGGAAGTAGAAGGGATGGTATGCGCCTAGCTTGAAGAGGGTATTATCAAAGTTAGAAAATTTATTTGAGTCATCAAAAATGGAAGTGTGACCCTCTATATGTGCCTAGAAGCCAGAAGCTAAGGGAAATGTTTTATGACGTTGAAAATGGAGCCTCAAGGTAATGAATACGCCTAGATGGATGAATGGATGGATGAAGTTGTTCTAGGCTTTGGAAATCAATGTTTGATCTAGCAAATGAACCAAGGCTGAAGAGGTGAAAGTAAACATTGGTAAAAAAATTATTTCTCCAAGGTTAAAAAATTAAATGTCACCCTTCGTGTCTGCACATGAAATTTTAAAGCTAAGAAATATTTTTCAAGGGGGAATTGATGAAATATGTGTGAAGTACGCCTGCATATGAGGTAAATAAGATTTCTAAGGCATTTGAAACAAAATTTCTATGGTGAAACCATGCCCTTGTCGAGAATGGAAACATTGGAGATAATTTTAATGAATTTCCTGAAAATGTTCTAGTCAACCGGACGTTACATGTAGTCAAGGAGGGAAATTTTAAATTTCGAATGAGAAAGGAATCTCCATCAATTGTAAATTCCTATGACAACTCTATGACAACTGAGCATAATCTCTCTGAATTGGAAATCTTCTAAGTAGTGGGGGAGTGAATTAATGGCAACTGCTAAACTAGGCATCCCCTCTCAATTATATACACTCTGACGCTATTCATTTTTCTTCACAAATTGCAGAGTTGAGATTGTGAGAGTGTTGAAGTTGAAAGTGGCTGCTGAGTGAGTGAGAAATTTCTAAGCTGAGTGAAATATATTTTTTTTCTAAGTGTTGAAGTGCAAATTGTTAGGGTGTTGAAGTTAAAGTGAGTGAGTATTCTGAAGTAAGGGAGTTGAGCTAGATTTTTATGGAGTGTTGAAGGTGATATTGCTGAGAGAAGCCAAAGTTTGCAGTTTGGGTTTCAAAGTTAGAAATCTCGAGGTTTGGAGTTGGTAGTTTATTGCTGAAGATTTTCATTTTCGAAGCTAACTCCATATGCCAGCCATCTCGTGGTAATTTTATTTTCTAAGTTAGAATTGTAATCCTTGAATTTTATTTTGCAGATGGCTGAAGTTTGAAGAGGGGATGCTGTCGGAACAAGCAAGGCTACAGGAAGAGCTGGGAATACTAAAGCAAGCAAGGAGAATGCCTCGAGGCAAGCAATCATCAAGCTGTTGAAGAAGTCATTCATTCCTAAATTGAAGTTTGTGTCAAAGCTAGGAGGTTTGACTAATACCAACCTTGGTTCATTCAACCTCAAGGCATTCAAAAGGAGAATATACGGGCAGGCTGGTCATCCACCATCAATGACATCGCACAACATCATGAGAAGTGGATTGTATGCAGCTGTTGGGTTTCCACCAGCAATGCGATGTCCTGAGTTGATAATGGAATGTGCAAACTATTATAGGCTAGACCACCAAACGATTGTCTCTTCCGACGGCAAGTTGCTAGCTAACTTCCCACTTGAAGCTACTGGAGAAGCGTTCGGGATTCCAACTATGAGAGAATGTTGTACAAATCAAAGGAAAAGGCTGATAAAATGTACGCCTCATCTTTCGATAGGTGTGCAAAAAGAATTAACACATCTTGGATGAGGAAGCCAAAGCCTCCTAGCGCCAAGTTGCCAAAGCAAATCATCTTAGAGGAGCTAAAACAGGAAAACTGTGATTTAATCATGATGCTCAGCCAAGTGAATGGCAGCCCACAGACGTACACTTTTGAGCCTTGGATGTTTTTCTACATCGGCGTGGTGTTAGAAGGAAAAGAGTATGTAGATTGGGCAAGAATGATTAGCGACAACATAGATGAGCAATTCAGAAGTTTGAGGAGAACGAAGACATTTTATATGAGCTCATATGTCGTCTATATGCTAGCTCAGATGACAAAGTATAAAGGATTAGCATACCAAGAGCCGATTGGATGTGGTTCCGGCCAATTTAAAATCCATGAAGCTTGCAGGCAGCTGCATCTGACAAGTACCTCCAACTTCAAGAGAGTGAATGATGCTTTCACTGTGCACATCACGAGGACTCTTCAACGGAGAACGCAACAAAGAATATCCAAGGATGCACAAAAGTTGATTGAAGAGTACGGGTATTGGTTTATCCAATTCTCGAAGTTCACTTACATAAGGCTGTCAGGGTTCCATTCATATGCCTACAGATTGCCAAGGTACCCCACAGACAGGATGGTAATGCTTGAGTGTCTAGGCAACTCATGGCCTACAAAAAAATCATAAGGAAAAAGAAGAAAGGAGGATTGCACTTCCCTATTTTTATGGGAAATTCACTTGAGTGCCCATCTTTGCAGGCGGCCAAAGAAGCAGAGGAGTTACCATTCTATCACCTCACTCTCCACACTAGCTGATAGGACTTTGATCCTCACCAAAAGATTGGAGTGGTACAAGGTGAAGAATATCGACACAAGGCCCACGTTGAAGATTTTTGGGCAAATGCAAATGATGAAGCTAAGATCAGAAGGAAGATGTTCTCCAGATTACCTCTGAAGTTGATCAAGGAATGCGAGTCATCCAAGTTCGAGACCAGGTGGATGAGGATGCTAGTATTATTCACCTGGATTATGAGTCAGTAAAGGACACACCGATCCCACCACTTGATTGGGCAGAACCAGAGATCATAGACTTGGACACATTGTCTATGTCAGTCTTAACATTCACAAGGAGCTGGGTTGATAGACGTGTTCATAGGCTTAAAAGCAAGTCAATTGCCCTCACGTACAACCTCATGGGCAATCAAAGGCCACTGACATCAACAAGGAAGATAAAACAAGCCGCCCAAGCTACAGAGCCATAGGAAGAGGAACCAGTTCAGCCAGAGCCTCAAAGGACAGAGGAAGCATTGCCTACACAACTGTTGGCTCACTCTTCCAGCGTACAAGAAGTTTCAATCTTCACAAGTCAGAGGGTTAGAGTGAATGAAGAACAGGAAATGGAAGAAGTCAACCAGCCATTGCCTAGGGAGCCCGATAGTCAAAGCACTAATGCTCCTAGGAGTGCTAATTAGCCGAATGAAGATGAGGAAACAAAAACAAACACTCACCTGGATCGTGTGATTGAGGTAGCCTTTGAAGATGAAAACACTACAAAGCCTAAAGTTTGCGGTCTTGAAGAAGATAGTAAACACATGGAGATGGATGAGCTTCAACCGAATGTTGCTAAAGAGGAAGTTCATGAAGTAGAAGCAACGGAAGAGCAGCCACTTGTCGTCTGTGGCACTCAACAAGATGTTCCAAATTGGCTCACAAGTGCAATAAGAAGAGATCAGGAGGACGACACCGACCCAACAATAGAGATGGAAGAGCTCCTTAATAGAATAAGTGGGTCACCTAAGAGGAAAAGAGCCAGAAAATATTCCAAGATGGAGATAGATGAGTTTGGTTCCTGCACTCTTCATGTTGCGGTTCCGAGGGAAGAATGTGGTCGAGATGAAGCAATGCTTGAAAATTACACGATCACTACAGTTGAACTGGGGTGCCCTATTGGAGCACAAGTGATTGAGGAAGTTGAAAGCTCCTTCCCGGCATTGAAGGATAGACTGCTTCGAAAGGGAGAAAAGTACAAGAGGCTGAAAAGGGAGCATAAGACATTAATTGGGTATGTGCAACATCTAGCACGTCCATGTGCTGAAGAGAACCCAGCGATGGATCTTCCAACTAAGCTTCTAGGAGAATAAATTGGCGGGCTCGAGGAGATGAAGAGGGCAATTCAGGAAAGAGACAAGTGGATTGGCAGTGTTCGTGTTGAGGTTGAGAGATTCATTGGGGATCTTGTCTCCTCTTTCCAACATGCTTCCAACATCCTCTCTCGTATGGAGAACATTGAATAGGCATGGAGTGATACATTTTTCACAATAAGACTATTCCACATGTAGCTGCTCTGATGCATATGCTAGTGCAGACTTTGGTTGAAGGAGAGGTGATTCATGCTAGAGATAGATATGATTTTCCAGGTTGGTATTCTGTTGCATTCACCGGCCAAGGTTTCTTTGACATGGCAAGAACAAAGTTAGTCAAGATTAGGAAGGCCATGGGAAACATCCAAGAGGGCATCTTCAACATGCTGGAGGCATTGTTCACAAAACGGCTAACTCTTGAGGAGGTGACGGTGGATGGATTGAAGGGCAGATTACACCAGTTCTTCTCTAAGATGAGAGTATTTGCTCAAGTTGACTTTGAGAATATCTCCACGTTCTCTGCTATTATTCAGAGCACGCAGGAATCCATTGAGGCCTAGAGAAAATCTTGTATCCGGTAGGAGAAAACAATTGCCATCCTCGAATATTAGCTTAATCTTACCCCAACCATTTTTGAGCAGGAGGTTGATGCAATGCTGGCCCGGTTTGTTGCTTTTGTGGTCAGAGAGAAGAACAATGGGAACAAAATCTTAGATGAGAATCTTCTGGAAGGATAGTGGGCATTAATTGCCCATAGTGGTCAAAGGAGGAATCTACCATTTTTGTGCTCATTAATTGCGCCACTCCACCTTCTAGCTGTTACTAGTGCAGAATCTAGTCTAAGGCAGGTGTGGCTCAATCTAAGCCGTCCATTGTAATTTAATCTGGACCATCCATTGAGATTGGCCAGCTATATAAAGGGGACTCCCACTCATTTGTACATTATTAGATTAGAGATTAGAGATCAGATAATAGAGCATAGAGAGACAGTTTAGAGTTAGAATAGTTCCATTGCATAGCATAGTTTGACGGAGAAGGAAAGTTTTCCCTTGAGAACTTTGTTAGAAGTAGTTGTGAAAACTATCATAATAAAAAGAGTTTCATTGATGATGATTTTGTCTTTTGTTATGAGCAGCTAGCAAGATTTCTTCGTCCTTCTACTTCAAGTAGGACTTAAAGTAGAGTAATTTTCATTTTTATGCAAGTAGTTGATTGTGGATCGTGGTGTTTGATTGAGGCAGCTTCGTTTAATCCATACCACTAGCAAGCTTACTGATGGTAAGTTTGCCTTGTGTAGTCAACTGGAATACTTTTCAAACTTAGCTTCAATTGCGATTCATGTGTTTGTATGCACCATCCTGATGGTATTTGCATGTTGAGTTGTAATCTGAACACCTTTTCACTGCTCCCTTGAAGATTGCACCGAATTTTTTGAAGCTGTCCAACGTGAGGCAAGGAAAGGTCCGGTTGAAGTCTGTTGAAGTCAAGCTCCATACATCTTGCACTTAGACTAGGACATAAATCTTTTAAACCCTGCACTCATTTAATTTCTGCACATTTCTGGTTAGCATAGGTAACACATACCTTATTGCTAAATCATCCACAACACATGAAAACCCCTTTCATCATTAATCTGTTGTCAGCTGCTAATTTTTGAACAATTGTGTAAGTCCCCTCATGGAAACAACATATCACAAAAAACCAACTGAGTGTATTCCATCGCATTGAAGGAACCTTGGAGTTAATGTACGATCTCTCTCCCAATCTTAGCGTAAGGGATACTTTGATCAAGAGAGAATGGAGTATCTGTTGGATACTTTATTTTGCTATTTGGTGTTGGTCACAAAAATAACATCAATAGATCCAAAGAATGATTTTTACGATGTTAAGGAAAAAGAACCACTAGATGCTACTACAAGTGAAGTGAACACGAAATTCGACATTGGTGATGTAGAAATTTTTCTTAATCAGCCGCATGAAGGTTTGGACTCACTTCATGATCCATTATTTGAACATAGCATTACCTCACCAGCTCAACATCATAATTGCAAGGAATCAGATTGTGAGTTGGGTGTCTTGGAAGATATTATTGTCAAGGCACATGAAGAAACCACAAAAGGGTATGACAATGATTTTGATGTTTGTAACAGCAATCATATTCCTCTGCATCATCATGAGATAGCAGCCATTCCATGTGAGGACGATGGATGTGTGGAGTTCCCTAACATTGGCACTCAAGATTTGGGTGTTAAAAATGAATTATGTGATGCAGATTCAAGCCACAACAAGTTTGCTTTTGTGAATCGGACCTTAGAAGATGTGGACAAGACACGAGTTTTGTGTAATGGGTGGTTACAAAGAGCTGAGAAGGCAAAGTTATTAGTTGCCCAAGCAAAAAAGTGTTTGCAACAGGTCAAGGAACGTTGCAACTAGCTACAACAAGCAAAGTAGTAGAGTGTGTCACACCTTAGATCTCTAATTCTTCCAAGAGAAGAATGTGTAGAAGTTGAGCATGCAAAGGAGGAGCGTCTTGAGGCAAGCAAACAAGAAGAATATACAGTTATGTATGAACAAGAGAAGAGGTACGATTCAAAAAAATTTATTGGTACACGTAGCTTGCATCTTGAGTCTCATGAGATACCTCTAGTTGAGAGCCCATTTAAGGCTCAAGTCCTAGAGTTGGGTGAACAAGTGGATTATACATTTAGTGGATCAGCCACTAATGTCATTACTACACATGTAGATGGAAATATGGGTGTGTCAAATTTGTATTGGTTTGTAAGCATCTATGACATACTTCGTGAAACACAATCCGTTCATGTTGATGGCTCTATGGCAGAGTGTGTAGCTGCTCTACTTCAGAGATTTGTGTTGCACGCCATGGAGATTCTTGTGCACAATTTATATGGGGATGATTGTCAATGTTGGGATCCAGGTGGTGACAAGCTTGGCACAACAGTGGGGTTGGATCCCAATGAATTACTTCACCATCTCAGCATAGTGAAGGTTATGTCAGAGTTGCACAATGGAAGTCAGCAGGTAATGAGTATGGCAGACTTCCATTCTGGCTATGGGATCCAAGGATTGATTTGGCTAGTGGATTGCTTCTTTCTTCTGTCGAGGTTGACCTAGTTACACGGTACAGTGGTATCATGTTGACGCCACAAGATTTGGATGGGGCATTCTATAGGATGATCTGGGATCCCAACATTCAGTTGAGTGTTGTTTGTAGAGTTTGGGATCCTTTTGGTGCACCAGGATTCCAGATAGAGCTTACTGGTGACTTACACAGCATATACAATGTGTAGAGAGCCTATAGTTACATTTTTTATTTACTTGTACATGAGCTGATGTTGATGCACAAACCTAGTGCTCATGAGTTAGATAGTTGGTATGATGTTTATCTTCGCATAGTTGTGTTTATGTTGGTGCTACAAGAGTTGGTTAGAGATGTGTGGGACATTTCACAGTTCTTCCTTTGGGCCTCAAGTGGAGTGGAGTTTCTTTGTGGTGGAGATTGCTTGGGGACAAGCAATTTCAAAGAGGGTGGACTGCCATGTCCCCATTTTCAAGAGCATCAAAGTTTGGAAGATTAGCCTATCATTTGACCCTCGTAGGCAAGTGTTGTGGATTAGAGGGTCCAGTTTGGGCATCAATGAGCTCTTCAGGTGGCAGTTAATAGTGTTTTCCTCTCCAGATCATTGGTGTATTCTAAGGCTAAGTTATTCAAGGGATTCTGGCTTCATTTGTATGTACTTACTATTTATAGTAAGACAGGTTGTTGATAGAGGCCAACCTTACTATTTTTAGTAAGGCATCTAATTGGACAGAGGGAGCAGTGGCTAAGTCGGTGGCAAAGTCAGAATTGATGAATGGCGTTTATTTATGGAATTTTAATTATTATTAAAGTAAAGCTTCAATAATCATTAATTACTAATTAAAAGTGCGCATCATTAAATATTATTTGACTTTATTATAAAAGGTTATTTAATGAGATGTATTAAAGTCAATTATTAAAGTGCATTTATAATGTGTTGAGCACCCACTTTGATGAGATGATATAAAGTGGAAAAAGCAAATATATTTTAATGATATTAAATGATTAAAATGCCTCTTGGAGAAATCGACCTAATTGTGGAGAGTATTTAAGGCATCAAAAAGTAGATGAAAGGGATTCTTTTGATCATTCAACACTTGTCCATTTTGAAGAAGCTTTGGCTTTGGAGAGAAACCTAGGGTTTCGCTGTAATTTCAATCTTGGAGAACATAGCTTCTCTTCGATTGTGCTACCTACAGGTGAGAAAGATCACCCAAGGGTTGCAGGTTATTGGTGGCTTCACACAGAGGTCACATTTGTGCATCATTGAAAGAGATTTCAGAAGTTTTCACAAGGGTTTGAATAATATTGCAAGTTAGAAGTTATTGTACCCGTGGTACAAAACCCATGCTACAGTGCCCATGCTACAGTACCCATGCTACAGTGCTAGGCATTCATTATTGTGGATTCTAAGCATTCGTTGGCATTTTGCAGAGGTTTGGGAACTGGATGAGTTACAATTTGAGTTAAGCGATTCCATGAGACCTGACGTTTGCTGCTGCTAAGGAATTCCATGCAATACTGGAGGTTATTCTGACATTCCAGACTTCTATGCATGTTGTTCCGGGTCTGAGACTTCCTTATATTCATTATATTTGCTTGAACTGTCAAATCCCTCACTAGTTGTTATGTATCTCAGTCAGTTCAGTCTAATAGAGTTAGAGGGAAGTCTTGTAAATTGTAACCTAATTATAGATTGAAAATCTGAAATTGTCTGGGCTGTGGCATTTCTGAGTTGTTTAGCTGTCCTATTTCCAATTGTGATGCTCAGAAATTAGTTGTAAGGGGTCTGCATTAAGGTTTGGTCTGCAATCGGAATTATGATGAACTGCTGTACCTTTTATAAGTCTTGTAATTGCTTGGTATGGGTGTTGAAACTGAATGTTACCAGTCTGATATAAGAACTTATATACGACTGTTCATGCTAGAGTTCCCTTACAATTTATCTATTGCATTCAATATTCAGTAGTGATCTCAAGGGAACTGGAAATGCATTTTGAATATGTCTATGTTGTTTAGTATGTATGTGAAGATCAGATTTGAGAAGCCAATGTAATGAATTTTATGCTCTTGAAAATCAGTTCAAGTCACATGTGCAAACTCAGTGAAATTTGGGACTGTACAATCATTCAAAAATCAGATTTGTAAGTTGATGCTTCTATTTGAGTATATCCCTACTTGCAAGTATATGTGTCACTTTATTTTCTGGCAATATACCGTTTGAGAATCCAAAAACCAAATATTTTATGATCAAATATTTAAACAAGGTAGAATATTTAGTTTGTAAGTGTCCACCCAGGGTGGTACATTATAAAAAGCTCTAACAGGTGCCAAGTGCTTGAATTGGATGATGTAGAGCAAGAAAGTAAAAGGCATTATCATGCAACAACTGATTGATCATATTAATAGAGTAAGTCAAACAAAGACTTAAGGCAAGCAATTTCAACATACCCAATGAAGAGATTATTTGTAATTACCTGTCACTAACACACTTTTCTTGTGTGAAGCACTTAATCATAAGGGTTTCCACAACTGCATTCTGCTTATCAAGACCTTGACGACCAGCTAGCTCAATCAATCTATGACTGTCCATTGTATTTCCTCTGCAACAATATAAACAAGCTCCAAGTGTGATATGAAATAAAAGTTGTAGTGAAGATCCTCACTTGTAAATAGAAAGGTAACTGGTTTCAAATAAAAAATGAACTTAGAGGGAATATATGCAAGTCTATCTCCTTAAGCAATGAAAAGGAAAATTTCACTTTGTTAGCTTATTATCTTTTGAATTAGGGCTTTGTTGTGTGTGCACCGTGCAAGTGTAAAAGACTAAAATAGAAAATAAATATACTCACATTTTACCACCACTCCCAAAGTGGAAACCAACACTTTGGAAAGCCTATTGAGTAATTTCCCCAGTGAGTATCGCGTTTTCATAATGGAAACTAAATCTCCAACATCTTGATAATAGAAGGATGTCCTGATCCGAATTACCTTGTCTATGTTATCAACCAAACCTTGAGTCCGCTGTCCAAATTTTTTTCTGTGATACTCATTCTTGTCGATTCCTTCCTTGGGAAGGGTGGGGTCCAACATGAAAGGATGCCACTGCACCTGTCCCCCCACAAGAAAACAATTTTGATATCCTTGTCATGAATTTGATGGAAAATGAGCAGCCACTCCATAAAAAGATCAGTTTACTCAGCAAATCCAAGAACAACTTGACCTTTGTTAAAATAAGTACATGTAAAAAAATCAATATGCTCTAAGGGGATTAAAAATTGAAAGTTGATCTGATCAATAGATTTCATATAGAGTTCTGCTCTCTCCTGGGACCATATGAAATGAGAAATAAGGATTTTTCATATCCTTGAATCTAAAATGATTCATAGGATCTATCAAAGTTTATTTACTTATTTCCAGGCTTTTTTTATTGTATTGTTTAATGATTTCATTACTAGATTATGTCTGTCATATCTTATAGAATGTTCATGTGTACATCAGAGTAATTTTTCTGGGATATGTTTTGCAAAACGGAAAAAAATTCACAATATTTCAAAATTATGTTTTTACAAAGAGGCAAATTATTCAAAAACTTTCGCCAAGTTTTTGTAAGATGCACATATAACTTACATACATTAGCTAAAATTTACATATATTTGTATTTCCTAACTTTTTCCCATATATCAACCTCTGATGCTTAGACTACTCATTTTCTGAAATGGAAAGATTCTTCTAGCCTATTGTTCTACATTTGTTATTATAAAAGGAAAAGAATATAAATATAAATCCTTGTCTTAAATTTTGCCCAGCTGAAGATGCTATAAGATTTTCAAGACTAAGTTTAACAATAGCCAACGAAGGCTCATTTTTCAATATTCTGTCTTAACATTTATGGACATCTTTTCAGCCTAGTCGTGATGATTCCTAATTTGATTTCCCATTTCAGCGATCCCAGTGGGACTCCATCAGTTTTTGCTTTTTAAGTAGTTTTTATGTTAATGTGGATTAGGGGATGTGCCATAGCCAGGAAATAAGTAACATGGATTCCATTCAAATAGAATGCAAGTTAATGTGGCTTGATGAATGAAGCATACCCGAAGAGTTGAATTTCAATTAATTAGGGCAGTATGAAAAGGTAGCTGGATTCTTAGCTTAACAGAAGTAATTAAGAAATAATATCCATAACCCTACCCCTCTCCATTGGACAAGGGGTGAATTTGATAGAAGAGATATCCTCTCCAACTAACAATGGGTGATATTGACTGAAGAGTGTAATGTCTCTTCTCAACGCCAATAAGGAAAATTGAGAAAAATTAATATTTTATTATTTTTTAGTTTTGGCGCCCAAAGAAGGTAAAATAATATTTAATTTTTTAATATTTGTGCCAAAATATTTTATATATTTTATATGGGCTTGGGCGGCCACTTGGAGGAATAAGGTGAAGGGAGAAATAATTAAAAATAAAAATAAAAATAAAAATAAAAGAACTAATAAAAAAATAAAAAGGCAAGTTGGCACCCAAAGGAGGGAGGAAAAAATGAATAGAAAATAAATTTAAATTTGCAAAAGGTTGGAACGGCCAGATTGGGAGGCATAAGGAGCTTTTGTATTTATACAAGACCATTTGGAGGCATTTCAATCATCAACTAATTCATCTCTGCTATTCTGATCTACACTTTGGCAAATTCTTTAAGGACTAAAACCCTTAGGAATTGAGGAGAAGTTGGATGAAACCCTAGCTTCTTCAATGTAGGACTTCATGATGGAGGTTCACATGGGCTTCAATGGTGATTCTTGCTAGGATTGCATTCAGATTTTTGCATCAGCATTTAGGTGTCTAGTTTGGAGGGGCGAATTGAGCAAGTTGGACTGTTGGAGGATATTCTTCAGATTTCAAGGGTTGCAAACCCTATCAGCAGACCAGCAGGCCAGCGCACCCCTTTGGTAGGGTTTTAGGGTTGTTTTTCATCAAATAGTTGCATTTTGTTGGCTTTGGTGTGAGCTGGGGCAATTTCACCCAGCTAGGATTAGAGTAGGAGGTCATTTCATTGCATAAATTGGGGTAACTTCATATCAGCAGACTTATATATGTTGCTGGGCATGTTTGGATCCCATTGCATTATGCAATTGCATCACTAGTTAGATCTGATTTGTAGTAGCAGACTGGACATTTGAATATCAGAAATTTTGGCATATGTTGGTGGATGTTTGGGTACTCTATTTTGTTGTTTTTCATGCTTGTTCATGATCAAACAAATCTGTTATAAATTTTGATGTTATTGAGATGAATAAATGTTGCTGCTAATCCATATATAAACTCAGAAATTTGCATCAGCAAACTAGGGTTTGAGTAGAAGTATAAAATCCGAAAAATTAGGGCATCATTTTATGTTAAAAAAATCAGAAAAATTGCATATATATTGGTTGGGATATTTCAAAGAGACACCTGTGTCCAACGGATGAGAGATTAATTTGACTGAAGTTATGGACAACAGGTAAACTGTAATCTCCCCAATGGACGAGGGGTAAATCTGAGCGAAGAGATAACTCTCCCAAAGAACAAGTGAAGAACTAGACAGAAGAGACACCCCTTCCAAGTGACAGGGAAAAGGGTGATTTGCTGGAAGAAGCACTCCTCAAATTCAACAGAAGAGATACCCTTCCCAACAGACTAGAGGTGAATTTACTAAGAGATCCATTCTCAACAAACTGGGAGTAAATTTGACTCCTATAAGATCCCTCCTCAGCAGGCTAGCAGACGAAGAGTGAATTTGTCACAAGATGCCCCTCAGTGGTGGAAATAGAGGAATATTATCCATATAGCGAACTAACTTTAAGAAGAAAAAGAAAAAAACCACCTTCGAGGGAGAGTACATTCGCCCAATTCTTAACATCATATTATCTGAGAAAACACCTTATTTCAGGAGGAGCAATATTGAATTGAAACTGGGCATATTCATACCTCGAACGTATAAAGTTCTTTAGTCTCATCCATGGCTTTCTCCAACCTTTTCTTCCCAACAAAGCACCATGGACATATAGTATCAGACACCACATCAACCCTGATCAACTTTTTCAGCCCAGACGAACTCATTTTCCTTCTGTAAAACACCCATAACATGCATACCATCACACCTGTTTGCTGATTATTAAAGAATGAAAATCTCGATAAAAATGAGGTTTCACCTGTAATCTGAAGAGCCCAACTGAAGATTGACTAAATTACAGAGCTCAGACCCAAAACGAGTTATTCGGTACTTACTCAATTCTCTAAGGCGTTCACTAAAAGAGGCTCAAATTCTGAAAGTGTAATGTGTATTGTGCATATTCATTCCAGAGATCTTAGAGACCATCCCAGAGAACTTGGAGGTAATGTACACAGTCCCGCACGGTAAACCTGACAGGAAATTTAAGCCACGTGATTCGATTCTCTTCGATATATTATATACTCGATTGCATCCCACGGGAAAACCGTGGACTAAATCTAGTCAATACAAATACTTTATTTTACACCAAAGATAAGATTTACGCATAAGTTAACTCTGCTCACAATGCGAAAGGGTTTTTCCAAGACAAACTGCGGGATCTTTCCAGTCACGTTTTTTCAGGCAGATCTGGTATTCGTCACCTTCTCGTCAGGTCAGATTTGTTAGTTGTTAGGTAGCATACCAACCGATAAGGTAGTGGAATTAAAATATTTTGATTAGATTTTTTAATATATATTTTTAAAAAAAATTTAAAGAGTAGGAATCATATTATTAGTTCCAGCCAAAGAAACTATAAGCACCACTTGTTGCTCAACTCGTTATTAATAATTCTGTTTTTGACAAATGAGAGTTCATTTTTTATTTTTTTTTAACAAATATTTATGTATTGTTAAAGTAACATGCAAAATATATAACAAAACATGTTTCACAAATTAATTTTTTCAAATGTAATTAGTAGGAAAGTTTTGCCCATAAGAGCGATTTGTGCTGATCCATTATTATAGTGGGGATTCTAATGACAGAAGGAAAGGGCAGATTTGGCAAAAAAAAATTGAAACCCTTATTAACTACGATATTATTATTTTTCTTTATGACGATTGTATTAATAAACTTTTTAAAAGAATTATAGTTAATGAACTTTAAAAAATTAAGTATACAATATAAAATAAATATTAATAAAATTATATTTTTATAAACTTAATAAATTAAATAAATTTTTAGATTTTTAATTTAATAAATATAGATTCAATTTAAATTATTTAAAAAATCTCTAAAATTTATAAATTGATAATAATATACAATATTAAATCATAGTTTTATAAATTAAATAAATTATTAGATTTTTAATTTAATAAATATAGATTCAATTTAAATTATAAAAAAATCTCTAAAATTTATAAATTTATAATAATATACAATATTAAATCATAGTTTTATAAACTTGATAAAATTAAATATAATATGATTTAGTATTGTATAGGTTTTAGTGTAATAAATATATATTTAATTAAAATTATAGATTCATTTTGATAAATCATTTATTGCATAAGTTTGACTATATAATTATCAAATATCAAATTATTTATATAATTATATAAATCTATTTTAAAATTACATAAAAGTATTATTTTTTCAATATAATATATTGAGTTCAATGTAAAACAAATAAAATATAATATAACTAAAATTTGTATAGAATAATAATGTTAATATTCTTTGTAATATATTAATTATATTTTTAAGGTGAACATTTAATTAATATTTCAATTGTAATAAGTTATAATTTTTTTATTTAAATATTTTTTTATTTTTTATTTTTTTATAGATGAGTACTACCAAAGGGGGTTACTACCAAAGGGGGTGTCTCCCATGTACATTCGAACAGGGGCAATTACGTGGCCAAATACAAAATTAGGCAACTAGAAGAAAACACTAGATATCAATTTGCGGTAAATTACAGCCAAAAGGCCACCCAACCAGATAAGTTTTCTCAAACTTCCTTCACCAAGCTAGGCATTGCATGAGTCCATATATCTGGCAAACGGCTCCAAATTTGAATTCATGACACCAATCTGAAACACCTCCCAAGCATTGATCATAAAATTTACTAATGCCTTCCCCCAAATCCGAGGCATCCCTTTAGCCTATTCATCACCAACCACGCCTTCCTCACTCACAATCATTAGGTCGAAGAACATCCATAGGAAACTAACCCAGCCATCCGAACCCAAATCCATGGTAGCACTAGCGACCACTTAGACATTGGCCTACGCCACAAACCCACTAATCCATATTGCCACCTGTTCCCTAGACTTTGTGATGTCTACTAAAGCACCAATTACGACCTCATATAGTTTACCATCACACCAATGTTAGCTTAAGTTAAGGACTATAGAAACCAAACCCACAATTGCACTATGCACCTCCTGGTTCTGAGTATTGAAGAGCCTCCAACATTGCATATCCATAGATTTTGTTGCACACTGGCAAAGAAGACCGAACTGGAACACCATTTTGGCATAGATACCAACACCACAATTCCACCAAGACCTGCCTACCAAATCAAGATAATCTGCATTAAATAGATCACCAGAGGGCACTCGTAATCTGAGGCAAGCCATAATCTGATAGACAATCCCAACCCCGAATCCAAATTAAATATGTCCTATCACGCACGAAGGTACTGCAGTTCCTTACCTTCAAGAACATGTGCTCTTGGAATGGGCAATAGAAGCATCTTGGTGAATCTTAATGTCCTCTAAAATCACTTCTTGCAGACCCGACCACTGTATTGGTGATGAGCACATGACCACTTTTTCTGATTGAACTACTCCCTAGTTTACCAAAAAATCTGCAACTTTATTTGCTTCTCTGTAAACATGCGATGGAGAATAATCCATAATCTTCCCTAATGAATCTTTTATTGGTGCAATCCAATCATTTATTCTCCAATTTGGGGATCTCCCTAATGTAATTGCTTGGATACACAACATTGAATCCCCTTTTATCTCCACAGAATCAATGCTTTTTTGTATGCATATTTGTACTCCAAGACACAAAGCCTCCAATTTAGCGGTGTTGTTAGTGCATATCCCTAAGTTCTTCAACGTCTCCCATACACAAACGCCCGTAGAGTCCCTAATTATGCAGATAGCCCCAACCATTTCGGGGTTACCCTTTGCAACCCCGTCGAAATTCAGTTTCCACTTTAACCTAATTAGTTTTTTCCAAAAAATCTCTTTCCTATTAATTTTTGTTTTAGTTGCCACCATGAGATTATTGATTCTAAGCCCACTCCACATCTTTTTGATTTCCTCATCCCATCAAGTGAAAACTTTGATTTAGGGCCTAAACTGATTTTGTTATTCGTTGTCTCAATTATGGCATCTTGGATTTTTGTAATGAGTTGCTCTCGACTTAATTATTTCTATTTAAAGATTTGTTTGTTCCTTTCCTTCTAAATATGCTAGACTACCAGGGATGGCGCCAAAATCCAAATCCCACTCCAGATCCATTCTTATTCATAATTGGCCAACTAGACATGAAGTCCCAAAGGTTACAATGCCTTGGGCCACTAAGACTAAAAGTTTGTTGCAGCCAATCCCAGCATGATGCAGACACTGGACAAGATAGAAGAAAGCGATCCACATTTTCTTTCACTTGTTTACAAAGGATACACCTTGTTAGGCCATTAATTCCCAACCTATTCAACCTCTCATTGGTTAAACATCTCTTGTGAACTATAGTCCATAAAAATGCCCCCACCTTAGGTAAGACTTCATTTTTCCAACAGAGTCACGCCATCCAAGACTTGTCTTTGTTTTGTTTTAGTTGTAGACGATAACTGAGTCTAGTCGAATACTCCCTAGATGCAGCTCCACACCAAATTATGGTATCTTCCCTATCTAATAATTTTATCAGTCTACTATAAATTTCCTTACGAACCTCATCTACCAGATCTTGTGGGAGATAAACAATTTAAGTTCACCCATCTACAATTGCCTTCTAGTGAATTATCCTCAGGACTAATATAGTCTTCCACCGTTGTACCAAAACCCAACTGCAAATTGTCAAAGTACTGATCCACATTGAAGAGTTCTACCAAGCTTTTATAACCATTCCATGAATCCAACTAGAAAAGAGATTTCCTTCCATTCCCAATTCTCTGTGATAAATGGATTGTAATTAGGGGTCTGCAGTTTGCAATGTATCTCCAAACCACCGAACTACCCTCAAGGCTTGCAACAGTTAAAATTTGAGATGGATCAGAGCAATCCAGGTATTTGTTTTGCAAAATCTAGCACCAAATCTTGTTAGGGATTCTATACATCTTCTAGATAAGCTTGGCACCTAAAGCATTATTTTGCAATCGAATTTTACACATCCCAACTCCACCATCTTCCTTAAACTTGCAGACCGAATCCCAACCGATTAATGGAATCTTCTTGTCCGTCTTTGACCCCTCCCACAAAAATTTCTTCAAGATTCCCTCCAACTCATTCTTTGTTTTCCTTGGGACTTCAAAGCAGGACATGGTGTATATTGGGATAGCCGATAAAACCGCTTTTGTCATGGTTATCCTCTCAGCCAACGTTAGCTAATTATTTTTCCATGACATGGCCTTGTTTCTGCATCTTTCGACTACTTCACTCTAATGTTTTTCTTTGCACACTCCTTCAAAGATTTGGACCCCAAGGAATTTGGATGGGAGGTTCCCTTTTTAAATGCCGAGAATGGCTATTATGGCTTGTTGCAATTGAGGTCTCGTGTTGAAAAAGTAAACATTCGATTTGTCTTTGTTCATCTTTTGTCCTGATTATAGTTCGTATTCCAAAAGTACAACATTTATGCATTTAGCTTCTTCCATGCTTGCTTCCCCTAGCAAGGTTGTGTCATCAGCAAACTGTGAGTGAGTAACCGGGTCTATATTAGGTGCCACCATAATCCTGCTCCATTCATGCCCCAAGCAATGTCTCTTTATTGCACAACTAAAGGATTCAACCATTATCACAAAGAGAAATGGGGAAATCAGTTTGCCTTTCCTAAGACCATTGGTGGCCTGAAAGAATCCATGAAGTGATCCATTAATCACAATCGAGAAGCGAACCGATGAAACACATTGAAAAATCAAGTTGCACCATTGACTGCAAAAACCAAGTCATTTCATTATTTCCATGAGAAAGGACCAGAATACCTTGTCATAAGCCTTACTCACATCTAATTTAATAATCATCCCAGCCTGCTTGCTCGACCTTAGAGTGTGGAATAATTCTTAAATGATCAAAATGCTATCAGTTATTTCCCTACCAGGTACAAACTAGTTCTGCTCCACCGAAATGACCTTGTCCAACAATGGTTTTAATTTGTTGCCCAATACTTTTATCACTACTTTGTATAAAGTATTGCATAGTGAGATAGGTCTATAATCAATGAAGGAGGAACATTCTACCTTCTTTGGAATTAGAGCGATAATTGTATTATTTAGATCTTTGACAAAACCCCTGATTTTCTGAAAATCTTCTACCAACTCCCATACCTCATCTCCTAGGAAGCTCTAGCAGTTTTGGAAGAATTTGGTAGTGAATCCGTTTGGGCCTAGCACCTTATCCAGATGCATCTGGAATAGTGCCTTATGAACCTCATCCTTTGAGATATGCGTGCATAGCCTCATGTTATCCTCATTACTTACTCTAGGACTTATTAACTCTAGGAATTCCTTACTACATTCCTAGGGAGATTGCTCTCTAAGAAGGCAATCAAAAAACTCGCACACAGCCTTGCCAACCTCCACACCACCACTGGCAAGTTAACAATTTTGATTTTGTATTATCTCAATCTTGTTGGCCGCCCTTTTTGCCAAAACAGAGGCATGGAAAAATTTGGAATTAGCATTGCCTTCACTCAACCACACCTCCGGAGATTTATCCTTCCAATAGATCTCCTCCCTCTTCATAATTTCAACAAGTCTTTGCTTCAAATATTTTTCTCTGACAAAATCTTCATTCAACATACCATGTTGTATTACTCCTTCATTAAGGGCTTCCAATTCCACTTCCACCTTTTGTTTTTTAGCAAAAATATTATAGAAGTGAGCCCTATTCCACTCCTTCAATTTTTGTTTGATCACCTTCAATTTTTGACCAGTTTGAAGCTAATAGAGCCTCCCACCTTCACTTCCTTCCACCAGTGTTCCAAGAGTTCCAAAAGATTTGTGTCTCGCCACCAAATATTCTGGAATTTGAAGCTTGTTTTCTCTAGCACCCCTCCCCCAGTTATCAAGAGCTCGACCAGGTAATGGTTCGATATGGAAATTGGAAAAATATTGGCAAACACCTTCCAACCGGATTTGATCCAACTGGGTGGAATCAAGAAATGATCCAATCGCTTTGCAATGGCTGTGAGATCTTTGCGTCTATTGGTCCATGTGAAAATTCCATTTTCTGTGGGGCAATCCAATAACCCACATTCTGCCACGAAAGACTTGAAATCCATGGTGGTCTGTGAAACACTCTTGCACCTGCCACTTTTCTCTGATGGCTCTAGAATGGCGTTGAAATCCCCCCAACAACCAATTCATCCTTGGGAAGGGAAGTAACAAAGTTTAGTACCGATTTCCATAGAAGGGCCTTATCCATTGTCTTTGTCAGACTGTAGATATTGATGATTGTGAAAATACTGTTTAGACTTAAATAAAAAACATTCACCACCAACCAATTCATAGAGGAGAATAGTATTTCTATAGATACCTTTGCAACTTTCCATAACAAGCCTAAGCCACTCGCAAAACCATAATAGTCTTGAAAAAATCCTTCCCAATAATGACAGTACTTAAGGAATTTTGAACTCTCTTCCCCAAACAATTTTGTCTCTTGTAACAAAATGATACTACTATCACTCATTTGTAGTTGACGCCTGACTAGGCACTGTTTGTCAAGGGCCTTCAGGCCCCTAACATTCCAAGTGGTAATCTTCATTTTTTCCCAAGGGAGGCATCCCCTCCCTTGGTACTCAAAAAATTTGTAATATTGGTATATTTTTTGGCCACCGCTTCCTCCTCCCTCAATTGTTTGGAGGATTTCCTACCTCGATAATTAACAGAGGTACTGAATTTTCCCAAATGCAATTGATTGAATGCAAATTGAGATATGCATCTATCATCGATTATGTCCAATTCATCTTCCATGTCTACATTTGAGTCTAAGTCCTCACTATTCCTAGATGCAATTTCCACCTCATCACTTTCTATCAGCTTATGTTCTTCCTTTTGGGTAGAAAGCAGCACACGACTTGATCATCCTTTCCTCATTGATTGAAGACTTTGGAGTATGTGGAGCTTCTGCCATGACCTTACTTTGGGAAACTTTCTTCTCTGCTTGAGGTAGCCTTTCCTTAAGGCTTCCTGAATTAGATTCGGTAATTAAAAAAGTGTCCTCTATAGGTTGTGTGTTTCCGCTATTTGTAGTTTTAACTTTGCAGTCTATGGAGCCACTACAATATTGTTTTGGTAATTCAACCTCGATCTCCTATAGCCAACGCTCCCTATTCACTATAGTATTATTTTGGTAATTCAACCTATTTCACTACCAGGCTGAGATTGTGAGGAATGGAATCAACCACCACAATTTGAAGTCTGGCGTATTTATATAAGTCACCGTTTAGCATATTCATGTCAATCTCAAGTAGGGTTCCCAGAGAATGACCTATCTTCTCCAAATAGTTTCTTGCCCAGTATTCTATTAGAATATTGTAGAGTATGATCCAAACTGGGTTGTCATACGACCACATTTTGACTGGGTTGAAATTGTGATGCCATGGCTACATATACAAGGGTTTTCCATCCATAGTCCAAAGATCACCCTTTATAATTCTTAGCTTTGTTTTTTCATCCGCAAGCACTACCAGGAAAAAGCCCTTTGACAAAAATCTAAGTAGCACCTCCATATCCCAATTTTCCCTAATCCATGATTTAATCTTTGGACGGTTTGGTGTAATACCAATAAAACGACAAATAAAGGAAAAATCCTAGAGAATCACAATGTCCTCTTTAATTTCCTCAGATACATCAATCTCCAAAACTGTTTAATTAGGTTTTAGTTTGGGATTTTCCATTTCTTTCTTTCACCATTCCACCTTCTTCCCCTATCCCGGCCCTTTGCCTTTCACTTTTCGACGACCCCTTGGTCTGAATTGTAACTATGATTTTGTCACCACCTTTCCACTTTCGATCCAACCTTGCCCAACAGGGGAGATTGCCTCGACCATGAAGCACGCATTACAATAGGGGTTTCAAGAGTGCCATGTCATTTCCTGTTAGCCTCAAATCTAGTTATTGTTGGTGCATTTTGCAAGCGATAAGCAGGGTAGCATTTGTCTTTCCATTTTCCGCCAACATAAACCCATTGTAGAATATGGACTCGAGTTGGTTTGTCTGCGCAAGCCGTGATTGGTTCATCACCCCATCGCGCCTTTCCATTTTTCTCCACTTCGCCCTTCTTGACCTTTGCACCGCCTAGCGACTTCGCCCTTCCCTGCTCCTTCACTTCTGCGCTAACCTGCAACCTCACAAATTTTCTTCTAATAATGTTCTTTTTATTTAAATATTTATTATTATTTATTTTTAATTATTATTCTCATTAATATTTAAAGTTTGATATATTTTAACTTTGCATTTAGTTTATTCTATTTTATGAATAACGGTTCCAATTTTTTTGTGAACATTTAATTAATATTTCAATTGTAATTAATTATAATTTTTTTATTTAAATATTTATTATTATTTATTTTTAATTATTATTTTCATTAATATTTAAAGTTTGATATATTTTAACTTTGCATTTAGTTTATTTTTTATGAATTATTTTTTCAAATAAAAATTATATACTAATATTTTTTATATAAATTATAAATTAATGGAGAATTTTTTTATAAAAAATATAAATTGTACATTCATTAATTATAATTCTTTTAATAAATTTAATATAATCTTCAGGTATAGAAAAATAATAAAACTCAAGTAATTTAAAAAAATAGCAATTGTTAGTTAAAAAAACAAGAGCACTTTAAGACTTAATGATTAAGTAAAAAAGAAGTAGTTATGCATATGCATGAGGATCCACGGTGGGTGATAAATGAACTTTGCATTTGCTTTATCTTATTTTAATTTTGAAATTATAAGTATTATATCATGATATAGTATGGATTTATAAATATTTGAAGATTTATGATATATATAAAATAGGATTTAATTTAAAATATAAAATTAATTGTAGCATATGAAGATAATTGTGAAATATATAATAATTTTTTAATGTAAATTTGTGTTAAAGTATAAATTATAAAAATAAATATTAATAAAATATTTATTTTTATAAACTTATAAATCAAATAAGTTTTTAGATTTTTAATTCAATAAATATAGATTCAATTTAAATTATAAAAGATTATCTAAAATAAATAATTCATATTTTTATGAATTATTATTTTTAAATAAAAATTATATATTAATATTTTTTATATAAATTATAAATTAATGGAGAAAAAATAATTTATAAAAAATATAAATTGTACATTCATTAACTATAATTTTATTAAAAAATTTAATACAATCTTCATAAAGAAAAATAATAAAACTCAACTTCAATTTTCTCCAAGTCTACTGTAGTTTTAAAAAATAGCATTATTGTCACTGCAGTTAAAAAATAACAGCTATGCATATGCATGAGGATCCATGGTGGGTACATTCTCAGGGTTGGATAGTTGCTGCCTGCTTTCCTCTACTGAACGTGCTTGGAAAAACTACAATGGTTTACATTTCAGCTTGGATAGTTTCAAAATCCATTTCAAATCCATTTATTTCCCCAAGGTTGCGAAGAGCTTTGTTGTAAGTGATTTTCCCAAGTTTTTAAACAGGAATGGGAAATGAATTCTAGAATCACAATTACAAAGTACCCACCTTTTGGAATCTGTTGTAGGTACACCAAATTTAGTTTTGGTTTTCATTTTGTCGGTAGGATTTTGAGAAATTTCATGTGGTTTTTCATGTTTTGGTTGCACTATTGCAAGAGGGTTCATGTTAACCTTGGAATTTACGAGGGGTTGAGCTTGCCATTATGGCATTCTATGCTTTAGTGTCTTTGGAATCTGTCAAGGTTTTAGTTTCAGGTTCAAACTCCTTTGATCTAGTGTTTGTTGAATTTGTAACCCCTAATGTTTGAGTTCCTTGGACTTTTGTTGATGTTTTGAGTGTTTCGGCTTCATGGTTTTCAAATTTCTGCATTCTAGTTTATGTTTTCTTATCCATTGAATCTATTTGTGTTTGACCTTCATTTTAGCAGGACTTTTTATTCTTCAATTTGGCATGATCAGCCAAAGTTTTGTTGAAATTCAATTATATCACACTTCAACACTATTGGTTATGGAAAGCTAAATTTATATGATTCTCTATGGTTATGAAAAACTAAAGATTGGGTGACTTAACTTGCATATACAACCAATATGTTGAGTTTTTAATAATCGGTGGTGAAGACATAAATTTCAATTTTATTGTGCTCTATTTTGCCAGCTATTTTGACCTAACTTTCAGTTTTAACTTTGTCTCATCGTTCTGGAAATATACTAAACTTGATTGTAATATAAGTGGATGGTGAAATTCTTTAAAATGAATTTTTTGAAATAGATTAATATTCTCTGATCTCCTTGGTGTTTAAGATTTTAATTTTGAGCTAGTGAGATACCTGGTTCAAATGCCAATCCATGCATATAGTACATGCCTAAATTCCAAGCTCAACTGTTGAGTAGTTCGTTAAAATGCACTGGACACTGGCAATCCACATTATTACACCTATTATTAGGAGGAAATGAACTGGAGGCTAGTGATTAATTTAAGGGTCACTTAGCAATGAATTTAATGTCAAGAAAATGTATCTTATGCAGGATTTAGCAAAGTATATATAATTTTCTTCTCAAAGGCTTTAAGGAATTTACTGAAATAAGTGGAAATTAGTCAATCAAATCTTTTACACAGTAGCTTGACATAATTCTCACTTACTAATAACTCAATAGAACATATTTTTGTTATAATATGTTGTGACATAGTTGGTTATCCTTAGCTTATGTTAAGAAACTATATGTTGTAGATGCTTATGTTAAATCCATACTAGCTTGTAGTTTTTTGTACAATGTTCTATAGTCAAACTTTAGTAGTAGTTTCATGACTCAAGTGTTTATAATATTTTAACTAATATCAAGATGGATTGCATGGAGTATTATGACATCCTCTTCAACGTAAACTTCAATTTTAGTTTAATATACAATAGGATGTTCATCTCAGTGGAAGTCGATGAAGTAATCTATGCGAGTCAAAATCATTGAAAGGTTCAAGGTAAACTTTGAGTGGGATAAGTGTAATATACATGGTGAATAATCTAAGTTTATACAATAGGAAATGCATATAATATCTAGAAATATTTATTAATAAAAATATGTAAAATCTACTATTAATCTTTAAAAATTTGCAAATATAGTAAGTTGAGATGTATTTTATTTAAGAACTAGCCAATCTTCTAGGAAAGATGCCAACTCTTGAGGCTAATAGGCTCTAGTTCTATTTTTGTGGGCTCAGACAAGCCTCCCAATTTATAAGCGTGTAACTCACATTTTTTCACATCTTCTATCACTGCAACATTATCGTAGCAATAGTTCTTAGGCAGGGTTTTATTTTGGATCTCCACCTCACCCCTTAGGTAGACCTACTTAGCTTTTGTCGCTAGGTGATTTTAATTTTAGAGAAAATGCAATATACAACCTTTGGGCAAAAAACAATATATCAATGTTTCTTGCCATGTGAGTTTTCTTCTCATTGAATGATTGAGGATTTTCTTTGGACAAGCCTATGCTTCTATTCATCATGATCTTATTGTGATAGGTGAGGAAAGTTGAGAGCATGCTCGATGAATTTTCCCCTTTTAGTTCAAGCTCTTTTATGACCTATTAGTAAAGTGGTCAGACAATGATCAACAAGCACCCAAATATTGATTTTAACCTATAAAGTTGAGAAACATCTGTAAAAATTAGATGAACTATCTCATTTATAGAACCAATGCATTCCCATATACATCAAAGTCTTGTATTTTTGTTAAAAGGAACGTTTGATTAAAAAAAATTTACTCACACAATGATGCTTTGTTGTATGATTTTTACCCTGTTGGGGTCCTTCTGGGGCTTTTTGTTCTCCGCTTTGTGGGCTCAGGCCTCTCCTTAGGTGTCATATTTTTCATGCATTGGTTGATCACCTCCTCCAGATGTAGTTTTATTGATTAATGATCATGAATATGACCTATGCATACCCTGTATATTTTGTTCATGCTATAAATAGTAAAGTTGATTTTCCTAAGTTAGCCTAAGGTTTCAACTAATCACCTTTACAAGAGAATACTAGAGAAATGAAATTTTTTTACTTCGATCCACTTCACGCCCTTGCACTTGATTGGAGAAAGGACACAAAAATTAGTTTAAAAAATGCATAATTCCACTTGCTTTGAGGATAAATCAATTCAAGGATAGGGTCAATTACAATTATCATTCTCAATTACAATTTTATCTTATGTTATTTTATACGGTCACCCCTGGATGAAATGTTTCCAAGAAGTTGAATACTTGATGTTACTTGAATCATGAATGTTGTGTTCAAATCAAGTTATGAATGATTTACTATGTTTTTATTTTTTTCATCTTCCTTTAGCGATTTGGATTTTCTCTAAACCTCCATTTTTTGAGGAAATGTATTAGTGCTACTCATGCTAGAGCCCATTACAGTACATTAGCTTGTCTTTCATTGGAAGCAAAATTGTAACTAGTTAGGCATTGTATGTATGTTTATTTTGTGTTGAAGTACTTGATTTTCTTGCATGTATCTAATTCTCCACCAAAATCTTTTTACTTTTAAAGTTGAAAGGTGGAATACATGGGAAATTTAATCAACTTAGGCTTCTATGATAATATTTTTAAAGAATATCTTGCAACCTTACATTTTCATTGACATCATATTGTATAACATTTGTTTCCTGCTCATCAATATTAGTCATTGGTATCCAAAGAACATTTCTACGTTCTCTTATGATGATATTATTTGAAGGTCATCAATTGCTATTCATGTTTTATTTGCACACATGATGTTCCCCATTCTCACTCGATAGTAGATGTCTATTAATTTTGACTTGATGGATTCTTTGTTGGCATTTTTGTCAAAATAGATTTCTTTCTCTCATCCTACCTGAGCAATATATTTTACTAACATTTTCCACCAATTATCTACAAATTATTGGTGTTTTTAAAGTTCTTTTTGTTCCTCTCATTGCGAGTTCTTACCTTTCACTACATTTTGTCTTTTCTACTATCAAAATCTCACGTAAATTAACATCTTATCTGATTTACTAATATTATTGAGTATCTTCCTTTGTACAGGTCATGGAGTTGGATCTCCTTTCCCTTCATTCTATTAGGAACTTTGCATCACCATGGAATGCTCAACAAGGTACTTTAAATGTTGTCATCAACAATACAGGCATTATTTCTATTGGAGGTAATTATCTATGAGATTTTCCAATTGCTAAAGTTATGTTTTGCTTCATGGTGCATTGTTTATTCCCTTAAAAAAAGAGTTCTAGGTTCTTTAACTTGTTATTAGTTTCACTGCTCTAGAATGGGACGAAATAGTTGGCAGGTAGGATTAAATCTGTACATGATCAATTAAAAAAACTCCTTACTGTGTTTCTTCTTTAACAATCATATGTTCCAATTACCTTTCTAGATCACTTAACTTGCCCCTTGTTTTTAATTCTTGAGTTGTATAATTGTATGTAATTGCATTCTTTTTGAGTTTAATTTTCTAGTTTGAAAAAAAAAAAAAAAATCTAAGTTTTGTTCCAAATTTCATGTGACAGGATATGGGGAATCAACATCAGAATTTACTAGCCATGACTATTGAAGTTAAACATAAGGAAAATGTTAATTGCATTGTTTAAAAGGTTCATAATTTTATTCCTAATAAGTTAATTTTATTATCATATTTTCACATAATTGATTCTTTCTAAATTGAATTATTTAAATTGTTAAAATTGGACTCTCGTATCGATTTCTTTCAAAGAATTTCACCATTATACTCTTTCATTATGGTGAAAATTTGGATGGATGGAATGATCTTGGATGGAGTAGCAAGGCTATGCACATTGTTTCACAAAACCAAACATCAACAACACTTGTAGCGAAGTTGTACATGCTTTTGGATAGAGGCATTTTATGCAAAATTTCCTAGAGGATAAAATGGAACAAATCAAGAAAACCATGATAAAGCATGAAGATATGTTTAAAGAATAGGTCTAAATATTTTTAACTTTAAGATGTTTCTTTTTTGTAATGTATATTTTAAATAACTTCAGTACCTTTTGACATATTCAAGAAACTTATGTCCAAACAATTCTGAGATTATACATATATTACATGTTGATGTAATCCCAAAATATAGTTATAAATGTCAACTATTTATCATTAGATGGAAACTTGTTTTTTATGTACCTATTATTTATTTGTTTTATCAACATTGTTGGTAAAACTTATCAAACACAACAAATTAAAACATAACTATTCTAGAACTTTTTGGCAGGAACTCCGTTGCCTTGCAACTCTTGTTTTATTAGATAATAGATATGATTAGTCTTATTATTTTATGTAAGTTATTAAAATATTAATTTAATATAATTAATCTTAATGGAAGGTTTCTTTCATAGGTCTCAACGTAAGAGGTATATGTCTTTTGGTTGCTTCTTTAATATCATAGTATTATATCTGTTTTAGTTGCTCTTTTATCTTTGTAGTATTATAGTAGGAGCTTGCAAATAATATTATCCACTATTTTATAGTGTCATGTTTGTCACTTTGATCCTTTTTTAAATGGGAGGCTTTCTTCATAATCATCAATACAAGAGGTGTATATATTTTGGCTACTTGTTTACCTCCATAACATTATTGGTGGAGCTTGTGAATAAATGGTCTTTTTGGCAGTTATCTATATAAGAGGTGTATTTTTTTCATTGCTTTACCTTCGTAACATTAAATACTTCAATCAATATTGGCCAATACCCAAAATCAAATAAAACAAATATTGTCCAAGGATAAATCAAATTGAATACTTTATTGTTGTCAAAGTTGGGGATGGAATCAAATTCTCGAAAATAAATAAAAATGGAATTTTTGTTAGAATTCAACAAATATTTATTGCAAGCTATGACAAGTTTAACATTTTTATTGTGTAAAAGACATAATGTGCATAGTCTTATTGATGACAATACACAATCATGTGTAAATATTTACATTGATTTCCTTTTTCTATTTGTTCATATGATTGTTAGAATGACCTTGATCACCCTTGAATAGAGCATGTAGAGTCTTTTGAACAAATACATTTTCTACATGTATTGCAACCATTTTAGTTCAGGGTGTTTGTTTAAGGCATTATGTCAAACATGTAGTGTGCCTTGTCTAACATTCTTGATTTTTTGTATTTTAATATCATCTTTTATAAAAGATTTTTTTTGACAATATTAAACAAGCATGATCTAAAGAGTATTTTAGGTTCTTCATCTCTATGTCTTTTTTTGACATTAATAGTTAGCATTTCAATAAGTGAGATTTTAGAGAGGTATTTGACGATTAAGTAGATTGAATGAAATTCATTTTTTATTGATTCATTGGAGTTCTAGATATTCCAAAATGATTGACATGACTTAATGAAGCATGCCTCAAAAGAAACTTTAACTTATAGCAACACCCAATTTATTTGACAAAATGTCTTGTTCATAATAAATGAATTGTTTGATAATTTTCATCAAGAAAATAGACCTTTAAAACCAATTGCATCTTCATGTGATGGGATTTTTACTATTTGGTGTTGAAAAAGTGAACATGAGCAATATTCTCTCATTAGTAAAAGTGTGCCCTCTAGTTTTATCATCACAAATCTAACATATTGATGCATAAGAATTGAAGGATTATCTCAACCTTATGCATCCTCAGTAGGGTTCTATTCTTCCAAATTGGGTTGAATGAATAATACACCTCATTATTTGAATAGTTTTTCCACATATCTTAATTGTAGTGATTATTTATCAAGAGATCAAATATAGAATCAGGATAGTTGTCTATTGTGTACATTCTTGACCAAATCCAATCAAATACATGATTCTAGATAATTTTAAATTTTGAAGCGTTTCATGTGAAAACATTATAGCTCGATTCATATATGTTATTTTTATGTTCCATAGATTTTTTAGGGTATAGCATGGATGGTGATTAATTTTGTATGTTTCTTTTGATAGGTGTTTTAATAGTATTTGGTGTTATAAAATATGAAACTTAAGTATTTTTTTTTAAGTGTTATGCAAATTATGGCTATTCTTCAATGCTAGTATTGGTTGGACTTTAATTGTAGCTATCATGTATGCAATGTTCCCTTAACTACTATTATAATTTCATAATTTGTTAACTTCAAATGGTAAGTTATTGATCATAGGAATTGTGTACTCTTTAATAAAATGGGAGCCTCTTAAATTCCCTAATGAATGGTTTGTTCAAAAGATCCATCCAATTATATCACCGATCCATAATACATATTATCCATTCTTTTCATATTCACTTCTTATAAATCTCTAATTACCAATGGTAAATTGACTATTTTACTCTCCTCTTCCTACAAAAATGCCTAGTGCAAGCATTTGAAGATGAAATAGAACTTGTTTTATAGACATCCTAGTTTCCTTAAAGGTTTTGGGAATTGGATTGAACAACCTAATAAACTATCCAATTCTAACTACAATGTCATTTGTTGTTCCCTCTCCCTATCCAATATTTTCATCATCTCATATTCAATTATAGATCATGACACAATCCATAAATTAGTGGGAGCTGATATATCTTGTTACACTAGTTAACCCTAATTATATCTCTAACCATAACCCTAACCCTAAGTGTTACAGTTAGAGATATAATTAGGATTATTGTAACATTATCCCTAATTGAACCTTAACTCTAACCTTATCAATAACCCTAACCTTAACTTTAATAATAACCCTAATATTTATTCTAAAACCCCATCCTTAACCCTAATTGTACCATTAATCCTAATTGTAATATTAACCCTAATCATAACCATAACACTAAACCTAACCCTAATTATATCTCTAATTGTAACACTAACCCTAACCCTAACCTTAAACCTAACCTTAACCCCAAACCTAACCCTACTCTATCTCTAATCGTAACCCTAACCCTAATCCTAACCCTAACCTTAATCTTAACTGTAACCATAACCGTAATCGTAACTGTAACCATAACCTAATCATAACCCTAACCCTAACCCTAATTCTATCTCTATCCCTAACCTTAATATTAACCCTAACCCAAACCATAACTCTAATTCTAACCCTATCCCTAACCTTAGCCCTAATTCTAACCCTAATTCTATCTCTAACATTAACCCTAATCCTAACCCTTGCCCTAACTTTTACCCTAACCATATCCCAAAATATAACTCTAATTCTAACCCTAATGTTAATAGTAACCCTAATTCTATCTATAATCATACCCTTACCCTAACCCTAGCCTTAACCTTAATCCTAACCTTAACCCTAACTATAACCATAACACTAACCCTAATCCTAATTTTATCTCTAATTGTAACTTTAAGATTAATTTCCTAACCCTAACCCTAACCTTGAACTTAACCCTAAATGTAATCCTAACTTTAACCCTAACCCTAATTCTATCTCTAATGTTAACCCTAACCCTAATTCTATCTCTAATGTTAACCCTAACCCTAACTATAACCATAACCCTAGTCTTGATTTTATCTCTAGTTGTAACCCTAACCTTAATTTAACCCTAACCCTAATCTCAACCATAATCCTAACCCTAAACCTAGCCATAAATTCAAAGAGAAAGATTTTGTTCATAAATTTGCAACCATCAAGTAATTAGAAATTTGTAAAACCAAACATACCAGACTTTATCTCTCCTTTTCTTCCAAAGATGAATGACATTTCTATGAAGCCCCACCTTGATTCATGCCCTATCACTAATATTTAGTGATGTGAGGCAGAAGCAACCACTTTGAGTGTTGCTTGTTGACCTTTCACTCTCCAAACCTTCTTGGGCTTCTTCTCTATCTTGCCAGCCTTCTTTTCAAGGACATGTGAACCATTACTCACTCTAGGGAATGTATTCTTCTTTTTAATTTGCACTTTTGGTCTTACATGATATATCCTACAATGTCTAGCTATGTAACCAAAATTTTTGCAGTTAAAGCACATTACATACATATCTAGTACAAGAGTAAATAAATTTCTATTCATATATTTTGTACTCCTTTTAGGTGCAGCCCTACATTCTCTAGCCCTATGACCAAACTGATTATGTGAATAATAGTAACCATAGAAACATGGGGAATACCTGGTCATATCTCTTCTTTGTGTGGGATGAGGTAGTCTTCTTTGATTTGGCTTCTTGATGTATCTCATCCTTGTGAATCCATTTGCATTAGCTCCCTTCGTATGTTGCTTCTTCTTCAAGTTTTCAAGGACTACTTTTACAATCTTCTTATCAGCTACATGCTTCTTTTCTCCATATGATTTCTTCTTATCAACAACATCTCTAGAGGAATTCTTCATACAAGCTTTCTCATCCTTTTTACCATAATTTTCTTTTGCTTTGAATCTATCATATAACTTTTCAAATTACCCAGTAGAAGGATTCTTTCCTTTCTCAAAAACAATACCAAAATTTTCTTTTGGTTTTGATGGATTTTGTGAACTAATCAATTTTCATCAAGTATTTATGAGCCACCATTCAACTTCAGACTCTTATTTATCTACTCCTTAGCATTTTCTAAATCTTTTCTCAGAGCAACTATTTCAGCCTCTAACTTCATACACTCATCTAATTTAGAATGTAGTGTTGAAATTATTGTCATTGATGTTAAAGTAAAGCATAACTATAGTTCACCAATGAAAAGATACAGATTTATGTACAAATCAACATTAATGAGCAGATCATACTCTAAATAGATTTATAAAAGGATAACTAATATCTGAAGAAGCACCATCTTATGAAGACTTTACAATAAATGAAATAACATTTTGAATACCTTCATAAAAGATAAAGCATGATTTTCAAAATAAAGTGCCATGATTTTGGGAAAAGAAAACAGATTAAATTAAAAAGGAACATAAGGAAAAATCACAAAAGAAAAAATAAAGAAAGGACAAAAGTTGGGAAAATAAAAAATGAAAAGGTGTGATCCTCTAATAATAAAATGATACTTTTTGATTTTGAAGAGAAGAGCCTCCAAGTGAAGTGGTACGATCTGTTTTGTTGAATCAAAAATTAATCATGAAGAGATGTGATTACTTTTGGAGAGATGTGATCATTTGTGAATAAAGCAGATTCATATTTGTAAAATTAATTAAATAAAAAAGATGCAATTCACTTGGGAGAAGAAACATTTTAATGAAAAATACAAATGTAAAAATCCAATAGAATAAGAAAAAATTGGTAATAAGACAAATCTATGTCAGGAAAAGGAAGTGATTTAATAAAATACAACAATTTGTTTCAAGAGTTGTATCCATTGAGAAAGGTGGTAAAAATTATGAAAGGGTATATCTCTTACCCTCTTTGAAGGCATATAAGAGACCTAAAAGATCTGGATGTTTTAGAGTATGTAATTCATTGAATATTATTTTTGATTGAGAGAGGAAGTAAACTCAAAATTAGAGCAGATAACATGAAGAATATTTCAGACTTGTATTAAAGAAATTTAGAGAAAATTTATGAAGATAATATAGATAAAGGAGAAGATATATATAGATCATACAAGAGGATTATGCAGTGTTGATGTTGAGATATAAAAGAAGTATAAATACAAATTTAAGAGAAGAGTTTATGGCAGGTTTGTGAGAAGAGTATGTTGATATAAAAGAAGATCTAGTAGAGATAAAGGAGGAGTTTGAGCAAAAGTATAGGAGTCTATGTAGAGATAGAGGACAAATTTGGGCAGATCTCAAGGCAAAAAGTTATGAGAAGTTGATACTATGATTATGACCAATTTTTTGTGAAGCAGTGGTACATGATTTGGATCTGATTTGAAGAAAGAGAGTAAGCATAATTGTAATCAGAATTGAGAAAAGAAGTTGTGCATATGTTGAATCAAA
>VDFB02271358.1:839460448-839476946 GCA_007258455.2 Sequoia sempervirens
AGCTCCTCGTCTTGAACTTTACTAGGCACTGCTCATTGACTAAAACTTTGTGGTCTTTCTGCAACCAGGCAATTCGATATAGATGCGGGTGCCTTTCCCTCTTTAGCTTCAACTTTGTGACCATCTCCTCTAACACTAGATTATCAGTGCTCCCACCATCAATAATTACATCACAACATTTTCCTTCACACTTGCACCTTGTGCGAAACCCAGTTCTTCCTACGTTATGGTTCCTTTTCCTCAGTCACCAGGGCTCTCCTAATCACTAGGGCTTCTCCCTTTTCAACATCATCTAAATGTTCAGATTGGGCCTCCTCATCTGCATGTGTAACCCTTCCATGACCTTCTGGCCTTTTGTCTGCCCTTCCTTGGTGTTGTGGACATTCATAGGCTCGATGCCCTTCTTCACCACACTGGAAACATGTTCCTTTGAAACCACCTCTTCTAGATCCTTGTCTATATCTCCCTCGTCCTCTACCTCTTTGATCACCACTGTTTTGATCACGAGGGCGGTAGAAGTTGTCATTCTTTTGACTTCGACTGGTACCCACATCTTCACTTTTCTTTTCATCATCATTTCGATTTCCTGAAGGTCTTCCACTGCCCCTTCCACTTTGACCTCCTCGTCCTTTTTGCTTGCCATCAAATCTTTTTTTTAGCTTCTCTTCCACCTTCAAAGCAAACTGATACACATCCTCAATGGTGGTCATTTTGACTAGGCTTAACTCCTCTGAATGCTTGGTCGTAACCCATTAAGATATCAGGCTACCTTCTCCTTATTGGCCTTTGTGTGACCCGTTCTAATGATTATCTTGTGAAAATCTTCAGTATATTCTTTCACAGATCTACTTCCTTGCTTCAACCCTTTCAATTTCTTCAACAGATCTAACTCATAGTCCACTGGTATGAACTGCTTCTTTAGTTTCTCTACCATGCGATCCCATCTGGTGATCTGGCCTTTTCCTCTTTGATTTCTTTCCAACTGGACCTCTTTCCACTAAATACTGGCATGGCCCTTCAGCTTCATTTTCACAAACTTAACCCGATCTGGGTCCTCTATTTCCTCATACTCAAAATATTCTTCTAGCTCGTTGATCCAGTCGATCAACTCTTCCGGGTTCAGACTTTCAGAATAACTGGCACTTCAAGCCCGGTATTTTCCCCTGATCTTTGAAATGGCCCTTTATTAGCCATATTTATCTTGATTAATTTCTTTTTTCTTCCTCTTCTAAGACATTTGAACCTTCTTCCTCTCCCCTTCATCCCCACTTTCCTCTCTCGGGTTTAACCCTCTTCTCAACTGCTCTTGTAATGCATCAATTTGTCTCTCGAGGGCTACTAGTGCATCTCTTCCACCAGCATTTCTACCGCCTCGACCACCTCTGGCACCACCACGCCTACCAGGCATCACTCTTAGAGGCATCTTTCTTGACCTCAACCCACAAGCACAGTCTTGGTGCGAACTGCCTCACGATCGGCGATCTGTCCACACGCTCAAGAAAACCTTCTCTGATACCACTTGATGAGGGCATAGCCCGAGACTTAGAAAATAACCCACAAACAAGAGAATAATTGTATTATTCAGAAAATGGATCTTCTTACATGCAGAGGATCTCAAATCCCCAATTTCTACAACACATGCAAGTTACAGAAAGCTACAGAATAACCCTTGTGCAATATGCGAGCTTGTTCCCCAAAAAGCTACCCAAAAATTAGAAACCCGCCCATAAATAGAGATCCTCTTTAGTTTGGAACCAAAAAAACATTGAAATTTGAGTTTAGGTGGTTTGGCGCCAAAAATTACAATTTGAAGTTCAAATTTCAAAAGAATATTTGCAATTGTATCTTCTAGAAAGTGCGCCAACTTCCCGGGGCCATAACTTTTGATCCGGGGCTCTGATTCGCGAATCGTTGGAAAGGTCTCGAAGTCAATAACACACTCAAAATTGGCTATGCCAATTTTGAAAAGTTTCGAGTCCATTTCGGGAACTCTAAGTGCCTCAAATCTATCTCGGAAGATTTTCAGGTGCAAATCTGGAAAACTAAAACTGCAATATCTTTCAACCCAGGAGTAGAAAATAAAAACCGTAAGTTGAGAATTTCATTATGATGAAAAGGGTATCCAAAAATGTAAAAACATCTAAAAACCAAGAAATTTGAAATTTAACTATTTTTGGGTGATGCAAGATTGCCCTTACACCACTGGATGCTCCTGCATCACAATGATAATGGCAAATGCTTGATAATGCTTGAATGCTTGAGAGATAAAGTGCTTTAGTGATTTTGATAACAAGATTCCTTAGGAGATCTTGATCGTAAAAGAGCTAGGGGGTTTTAAATGAAATGAAAGCTTCTTATTTATATGCCTCACTTAATACTTGATTAATGGTGGAGATTAACTAGAAAGATCAATGGATAGGAAAATTCAAGATAGAGTAGGACCCAATTTTGAATTTGATGAATGAGGGAAAGTTAAAATAATTAAATAAATTTAAAATGATACTTGGACAAAATAAATAAATATTAATTTTTTTAGTTTAGAAAATAATATTTTATTTAAATAAATTATTTTTAATTTATTTAGAAGAGTGATTATTCTGAAAATTATTTAATTATAGAGGAGCAAATATTTAATTTGAATTTGATTCAATTAATGTTGGAGGGAAAATGATAAGTGATGAATCAAGTAAATAATTAAAAATTATTTAATTAATGTAGATATGATAAAAGATTAAGATAATTAAATAATTTAAAAAATATTTAATTATTATGGATGAAAAGAGGAAAATTTTAAGCATAATTAAATAATTAAATTTAATTAATACAGATAGAAGAAAGCATAAGGATAATGATGAAATGATAAGATGAAAATGCATTAGTCATTTTTAGGTGTCTTCAATCTTATATTAAATCAACATGGTGGAAAATGTCATATAATTGTGCTTTGAAGGTACAAATATTGAGAACCAAAACTAAAATAGATGAGAAGGTAATATTATTCACTATAATTGAAATCTTTTCATGTGGCCATATCAAATATCTCTAAATTTGTTTTTTGCAAAATCTCCCAAAGAATAGTGCCTAGGTTGTTGAAATAGTAATTTAAGCATTGATGTTCAACAACATGTGTCATATTTCTTCAAATGCAATTGTTGCTACTAATTCAAGTAAATACATTAATAATTTTAGTTTATCATTTTTTTAAGTCAATAGTACAAAAATGAGATGTAACATTGTCTTGATACTAAATTTGGGAATATTAGTAGTAGCCATAAATGAAAGACTAATATCATGTTAATTTTGCAACTAATTTTGTTGTTGTTTTTGGGGTTGGATTGAGGAAATTTTGAATTACTTGATCCAACAAACCTAAATATGTATAAGAATTCTTAGCAATAGGATTTTTTTATGGAAGAAGTTAAATTTATTGGCAATGGGCTAGAAATATTAGATGATGTTGTAGTACTAAACTCTTGCAAGTAATGAACAAGACATTGGTTTTGAAGTTGGTTTCAAAAAGTGGGTGTGACAAGATGTTTTTTATAAGGATTGTATTGGAAATGTTGATGGTGTCAAAAAAAGCATAAACTATAGAGTTGGAGGGTTGGGAACATGAAAATGAGCATGGAGTGTTTAGTCCATCAATGATTGTATTTTCATAATGGATTATAAGATTGTGGAAAATTTCATGATTAATACTAGTAATAGCCAAGGGACATTATTGTGAAGTGCTTTCAATGGTAATGTTGGTGTTGGTGGTGCTAGCATCTCTAGGAAGAGATATAATTACATATAAATTGCTTGAAGAAATTTTAAGAAATTTATGGGTCTTCTCTATCCTTTCTATTGAAGACTATGTAGAATTGTTTATTACCATATCATCAAAGTCATATATTTCAACATCTAACTCAATTTTTTATGATCAATTTCTTGTATGTATAATCAGAGTAAGCACATTTCAACATCTTGGTAGAGTCAATATAATATGCATGCAACTTGGAGCAAGACGCCAAAGTAGGGAAGGGAACAATAGGTCGGATAGAAATGAACTTACATGTATTTAATTAATATGGTAGCAATGCCATAGGAATAACTAACTTCTTCTATGGGTGATCCCACAATAGTGGGTTACACTTTTTGGCCAAACTTGACATTGAACTGAACTTTTTAAACTAAAGTTAGACACCTATAGCTATTGAACCATGATAAATTTGAAGATGATGCAAACTAATGATTTGTAACATTTTGTCTATAGATTCTAAATATATATTTTTTAAAAAAATTGAAATAAAATTGCATTTGTTTTTCCATCTCCTTTGATAACTAGTTTTTAATAGTATACAACATTTTTAAAGAGTGATGTTTATTGTATAACACATAAGTTTTTTCTTTTTTTATGAAGGATAAAATTCTATTTTTTTCAAATTTAAATTTGTAACTATGATATCTAGCTTGTTCATTTGGTTTCATAGTGTTTTATTGAATATTTTTTAATTAAGTTTTAAAGTCAAACCAATTACAATTTAGACATAGGTTTACTATATAACACAACCTTTTTTGCATGTACCAAAAATCGATTTTATTTTTTTTGTTGGATCAAGGACATCAAAAGTAAGAGCATAGAAATTTTTTAATTTTTTTTTGGTAATCTACTATTTTTCCACATGTGTATAATAGAGAGCTTGATTTTTAGTGAAAAACCTACATTCATGATAAATAAAAAATAAATATAATAATCAAATTAAATATATTTAAAATTATACTTTTTGGGATGCTTATTAATAAATAATACATACTTATAAAACATAAATTTCAAATGAATTCATTTGATCCCCCAAAAGGTAAATCAAAATGGTTTTGTATCAGCGTTTTGATAGGTGTAGAGGAGACTCCAGTAAAGGTATGGTTTAAATCTAGTGGGGTTCTATTCAAGGGGGTTTCATCAAAACCTCTTCAATTAAAATCCTTTTAATGGAACCTTTCAAGCCTTAAATCATTATATTTTCTAAAAATATGTGATTTCAACAAAAATCAGGATGTCCCAAAAAGTGTAACCCATTATTGTGGCAACACCCCTATTGTATATCCAATGTTCCAATCCAATGACACTACTTATGGTTTGGGTCCTTGATTTCTATAGCATAATGACCCCATGGGCATTGCTTAACTCATCTATATTCCCTTATATTTACTGAATGTTTGTATTTCATAGAAATGAGGTGTAGGTTTTCACTTACATGGTTGCTTTACCTTAAGTCTTGAGTCTTCAATTGAAAGATATTGGTAAGCTAAACATAAACATCGTCTACTTTTGAGATATACTAGAAAGTGGATAGGGGAACAATAGCCTAGTTGGATATGAACTTGCATGCCTCTAAATTATTGTAAAGAAATTGGCCATTATGTTGATGTCTTTCATGGATATAGCTACTTTATCATAAGCATAAGAAACATCTTCTAATGTATTAAAGTTCCCTAGCCATTGATGTTAGATATACTCGTAGCCACATATTTCTACATTGTAATATCAACTTGCACATTTTATAACACTTATATATCTCCCTTGCTTCATTAAATGTTTCAAATTCATACAACTAATGGTAAAAGCTAGAATTTATTTATTGTTTTCCCAATATTCTTGATACTTTGGTTGCTTGAGATATTTATCCATCATTAAATTCTAACTAGCATATATATATATAATATGATGAGATATATCCTTCTCAAGACACCTGTTGCACTTTTATGTGACAAGTTAAAAAAAAAGGTGTCTCAAGAAGGATATCTCTCAACGTATTTAATATTTATTTTTAAATATGTATATGCTAGTAGCTCATTCATAACTTAAGCCATTAAATTCATTTGATGACCGACCCCTTTTTACCTAATTCTCCTGGTTGTCGACATTTGATGTTAGTTTCAAAACATTCATTGACTCTAACAAATTTAGAAGAACTTCCTTTTTGTTGAAGGCTATGTGGCAGTTTGTGAGTGCATCACATCAACTACTTTGTATTGAGCTTATAAAGGAAAAAGGTGAAATGGTTTATGGGATGCATAATAGACTAAAAGAGTTAGTGGAGTATGATGCCAACAGAGGATAGGTAGCAAGTTGTAGTTACATTGCATAAAGCCTTCACATCACTATTATGAAGCCAAAGGAATATATTATTTCTATGATGTGTGATAGATGGTGGAAGATGACATCAGCAATGGCCATGTGGCAAGTTGAGATTGTATTGCACAATATATTCACATTTTTGTTTGAGGTTATCGCAACCAAGTCTATTTGTGATGGTGCAATAAAGGAAGATCAATGGATGATATTGAATGGTGAAGATTGAACAGTTATCGCTTAAGTCCTTCACATCATGTTTTATATGTTCACTAGCAAGTTTGTTTGAGCAATATGTGATCAATGACTGTGATCAAGCCTTGAAGATTGGTGGCCTCCTTTCCATCCTGTTGAGTATGTGGTGGGTCCTCATCTAGCACTACAGGATAGTAGGCTAGTGACATGTTTCAGGTGGGACTGAAAAAAATGTGAGGCGATGGAAGAAGACAATGACGTGTGAAGATAGGTGGCAATGTATGATTGCTCAATATGACAAATCACATTGGTGTTTCGAATTGCACAACATTGACAAAGATGATAGATTTCATTAGCTCGCCAACCCATTGAGATATAGTGGGCATGTGTCTTTGGCTTTCAATATAGCAGGCTAAAGACAAGTATCCAGTGGGACTAGTTAAAGGTAGGCTCTGCAAGTGGAATGTGGCGTGAAGAAGGATGTGTGTCAAGATATCGTGCTATCATTTCACATCACTATTATGATGCAAATGTAAGGAAGTCCTTGCACGATATGCAGTGGAGTTGTTCAACAGTGAAGATCAAACCATGGGAGATCCAATGACTATCACATGTGTTATTTGCATTGTGATTTGTATCTACTTAGACCAAAGAAAAATAGCAATATGCACTAAGGAAAGATCGATAGTTGAGGATTGATGAAGAAAGATCTGATGGTCATCACATCATTGCTTCACATCACTATTCTGAAGCAAAACAAAGGAAGGATTTTAGTGATGAAGCAATGAGTGGAAGATAATAGAGTATGACGACAACACGACAAGTGGAAGTCTTCTATTGCATCACATAGTTTGTTTGCATCACAATTAACCTCTTTTTGCTCACAGATGAAGTTGCACTAGGCAAAGATGAAGGGATGGGTAGTCAATGGTGGAGATCGAGTGATGGTGATTAAACGGATATCATTGCACTTCTTCACATCACGAATTTGGAGGTCGATGTCCTAGGTAAATCCATGACATGTTAAGTAAGAGTGATGGCTATGTGTACAAAGTTAAGGAGATAAACGATGCAAGTTCAAAAGGAGATAGATCTAATAGTTATCGCAAAAATTCTTTGTATTATAGATTTTATTTTGGTGCCCTAAGTGAGAATGTGATAAGTTTAAGTGAAGCGATATTCATGAGATGAAGATTGACGACAAAATTTTAAATGAAGATAATTGAATGGATGTGTTTTAAAGATGGAAGATTAATTGAGGATCAATGATCATGGAGTGAAGGAAATAAATCAATGACCCAAGTTCAAAGTTGAAGATCACAAATGACTATATCAATATGAACACAGGTTAGGTTTGGTAGCTAACACAACTGCTCCACCGATAATTAGATTGATGATATGATTTTTAGACTGATGACAAATATTGCAAAGGTGATTGCGTAGAGAATTAGATTGTGTATACAAGGATATGGCATTAAATGCATATCAAGGTTAGGGTTTTGTAGCCACCATATTCAGTAAAATCTAATGAAATAGAATTTGAATTTGGTGGCATGTGGCTCGATGAACAAGTAGCTTCCTGAAGAAGATAGCGATAAAACCCTAAAAAAAGCTTCATTATGTGTGGGACGGTGGTGCAAAGCTTGAGGCAGTAAATGCAATTCAAAAGGATTAAGCTAAAAAAATATAATCAAAAAATTGTCTAAGTGGTGAGTCATGTATGTAGTACTGAGAGAGAGAGAGCAGTATAGTGGATAGAGAATGTACATGCTGAGATAAAGTAGAGATTTATGTTGTAGAGATTTCAACAAAGTGTGAGTAGTTACAAATAGAGTTGCAACATTGAATTGTGTTCAATAGAACACATTATAATACTGTTATTGTAAATCTGATTGGTGGGTTCCATTAGATGACTGGGTAGGTGCTTAGATTAGGGAGTGGGTGCTTCCTTGGATTGGGTGCTCCTAAAACTAGGGTATTGGTGTCTCCTTAGGTTTGGTGCCCTTAAACATTGTAATAGAATATTTGGTTGTGAGGCTAGATTAGGATGGTAGATCCTAGCAACATTTCTCACCATGGTTTTTCCCATCTTGGTTTTTCCACATACATCTTGTATTATGTGATGTTATGTGTGCATGTTTATGTTTTTTCATATTAAGTATTAATTTTCACTAGGTATGGTTAAAAGGAATTAATATGCAAGTTCTAAGGGCTAAATTTTGAAGCGATCTATTGATTCACCCCCCTCTCAGTAGATTATTGTGTTCCAAAAATTGTTATCAAAGCCTAGGTTCCCTAGGAGAAGCTTAATCAGCTCGGGTAGATCTTGGATAAGTGGACACAAAAATGGTTAGTCAAGAAGGCTTATTTATAAATGAAGGGCCTTTCTTTGATGGATCGATATACTTACTTTGGAACATTAGAATGGAAACATATTTGTCTTCATTAGGGTATGATGTGTGGATGTATATAGTAAATGAATATACAACTCCCACTACACCTCCAACTACTAAGGCTGTAAAGAAGGCATGTGAGGACAATGCTAAGGAAAAGGATGCAATTCTTTGTGGGCTATCAAGTTTGGTGTTTTCCAAAGTTATGCATTGTCAAACTGCTCATGATGTTTGGAACAAGTTAAAGAGGATGTATGAAGGTGACAACAATGAGGAGTGGGCCAAGATTCAACCATATAGAGGCTAGTTTGAAAGTTTGAAGATGAGTGAAGATGAGAAGATTGCAAATATATCCATGAGAGAAGTTGAAACTAGAAGGGAAATGGTAGAAGCATCTACATTTAGATCTAAGGAGACTGATAAGGATGAAGTTGATTTCATCAGAAGATTAGGCTCTACAGAGGTAAGCTACCCCTTAAAGGTTCTAAATTTGGTAGAATAGGTCATTCTACTGCTAAATGCCCTTATAGAGAAAAGGATAACTCTAATCAAGAAGAGGATAATAGAAAGATGAAACCCTACCATTCTAAGAAGAAAAATTTCCTTAAGGACAAGAAGAATCTACAAACAAGAGAAGAAAATGGGTCATCTAATGTAAGTGGTAGATCAAATGATGAACATGAAAGTGCCTATGAGATTGAGGGAAATGAATCTCCATAGAATTTTGAACAACTTTTGATGAAGAAGTTGAAATATCTTATAAAAAAGAAGTTGAAACCTCCAGTGAAGAAGAAGGAGAAGTTGACTTTGAAGGTGAACTCATCTATTCTTTGGATGAGATTGAGAGCCTGAGAAAGGAGAACAAAAGGATGTAGAACCATGCACAAAAGGAGATTAAGAAGCTAACTAAGAGTCTCGAAGAATCTGATTAGATAGTGACCAACTTGAAGACACAAGTGGAAGAAGCAAAGAGAATAGAAGTAGTTAAGATTGAACTACATGAAGAGCACAATAATATACTGAGAGGGGGGGTGAATCAGTAGATTAACAATTTTTCCCTCTCAACTTTTATCAGTTCTTTAAACTCTAACACAATATCAACTATGCAAGAATATAACCATATGAACAAGTTTACACCAATATTTTATGTGGAAACCCTTACAAAAAAAAACTACAATACAAATAATGTACTTTATGAATTATATAAGTTTTACAATGAATGTAGGCACCGACCTACTTGAATCACCAACTTTCACAATTTAGTAGGAACCAACCCACAAGGAGCACCAACTCCTATCTCTAATTTAGTAGGCACCAACCTATTAGGAGCACCAACTCCTAGAGTTCGTAGGCACCAACCTACTAGAGCATCAACTCCTAAAGTTCGTAGGTACCAACCTACTAGAGGCACCAACCCCCACTTGCCAAGCACCAACTTAGCAAAAATAATAACTTAAAGAACAATGTTCCACCTTCAATGTTGCTTCTTCAATAGATGATGGACAATTCTACTCAAATATATTTCTTTCAAATCTTATACGAATCACACTATGTTCTTCCTTTCAAATTTGATTCAACATATGCACAACTTCTTTTCTCAATTCTGATTACAATTATGCTTACTCTCTTTCTTCAAATCAGATCCAAATCATGTACCACTGCTTCACAAAAAATTGGTCATAATCATAGTATCAACTTCTCATAACTTTTTGCCTTGAGATCTGCCCAAATTTGTCCTCTATCTCTACATAGACTCCTATACTTTTGCTCAAACTCCTCCTTTATCTCTACTAGATCTTCTTTTATATCAACATACTCTTCTCACAAACCTGCCATAAACTCTTCTCTTAAATTTGTATTTATACTTCTTTTATATCTCAACATCAACACTGCATAATCCTCTTGTATGATCTATATATATCTTCTCCTTTATCTATATTATCTTCATAAATTTTCTCTAAATTTCTTTAATACAAGTCTGAAATATTCTTCATGTTATCTGCTCTAATTTTGAGTTTACTTCCTCTCTCAATCAAAAATAATATTCAATGAATTACATACTCTAAAACATCCAGATCTTTTAGGTCTCTTATATGCCTTCAAAGAGGGTAAGAGATATACCCTTTCATAATTTTTACCACCTTTCTCAATGGATACAACTCTTGAAACAAATTGTTGTATTTTATTAAATCACTTCCTTTTCCTGACATAGATTTGTCTTATTACCAATTTTTTCTTATTCTATTGGATTTTTACATTTGTATTTTTCATTAAAATGTTTCTTCTCCCAAGTGAATTGCATCTTTTTTATTTAATTAATTTTACAAATATGAATCTGCTTTATTCACAAATGATCACATCTCTCCAAAAGTAATCACATCTCTTCATGATTAATTTTTGATTCAACAAAACAGATCGTACCACTTCACTTGGAGGCTCTTCTCTTCAAAATCAAAAAGTATCATTTTATTATTAGAGGATCACACCTTTTCATTTTTTATTTTCCCAACTTTTGTCCTTTCTTTATTTTTTCTTTTGTGATTTTTCCTTATGTTCCTTTTTAATTTAATCTGTTTTCTTTTCCCAAAATCATGGCACTTTATTTTGAAAATCATGCTTTATCTTTTATGAAGGTATTCAAAATGTTATTTCATTTATTGTAAAGTCTTCATAAGATGGTGCTTCTTCAGATATTAGTTATCCTTTTATAAATCTATTTAGAGTATGATCTGCTCATTAATGTTGATTTGTACATAAATCTGTATCTTTTCATTGGTGAACTATAGTTATGCTTTACTTTAACATCAATGACAATAATTTCAACACTACATTCTAAATTAGATGAGTGTATGAAGTTAGAGGCTGAAATAGTTGCTCTGAGAAAAGATTTAGAAAATGCTAAGGAGTAGATAAATAAGAGTCTGAAGTTGAATGGTGGCTCATAAATACTTGATGAAAATTGATTAGTTCACAAAATCCATCAAAACCAAAAGAAAATTTTGGTATTGTTTTTGAGAAAGGAAAGAATCCTTCTACTGGGTAATTTGAAAAGTTATATGATAGATTCAAAGCAAAAGAAAATTATGGTAAAAAGGATGAGAAAGCTTGTATGAAGAATTCCTCTAGAGATGTTGTTGATAAGAAGAAATCATATGGAGAAAAGAAGCATGTAGCTGATAAGAAGATTGTAAAAGTAGTCCTTGAAAACTTGAAGAAGAAGCAACATACGAAGGGAGCTAATGCAAATGGATTCACAAGGATGAGATACATCAAGAAGCCAAATCAAAGAAGACTACCTCATCCCACACAAAGAAGAGATATGACCAGGTATTCCCCATGTTTCTATGGTTACTATTATTCACATAATCAGTTTGGTCATAGGGCTAGAGAATGTAGGGCTGCACCTAAAAGGAGTACAAAATATATGAATAGAAATTTATTTACTCTTGTACTAGATATGTATGTAATGTGCTTTAACTGCAAAAATTTTGGTTACATAGCTAGACATTGTAGGATATATCATGTAAGACCAAAAGTGCAAATTAAAAAGAAGAATACATTCCCTAGAGTGAGTAATGGTTCACATGTCCTTGAAAAGAAGGCTGGCAAGATAGAGAAGAAGCCCAAGAAGGTTTGGAGAGTGAAAGGTCAACAAGCAACACTCAAAGTGGTTGCTTCTGCCTCACATCACTAAATATTAGTGATAGGGCATGAATCAAGGTGGGGCTTCATAGAAATGTCATTCATCTTTGGAAGAAAAGGAGAGATAAAGTCTGGTATGTTTGGTTTTACAAATTTCTAATTACTTGATGGTTGCAAATTTATGAACAAAATCTTCTTGAATCCCATGGCCAGGGTTTAGGCCAGGATTATGGCTGAGATTAGGCTGGGGTTAAATTACAAGTTAGGGTTACAACCAGAGACAAAACCAAAGACCAGGCCTGTCACAGCTGAAGCCAGTTAACATTCAGAGATAGGAACAGTTTAGGCCACCATCAGAGATAGAACTAGGGTTATGGGCTAAAGCTAGGATTACATTTAGGCCAAGTCCAATGCCAGGCCTAGGTCAGGCACCAACCTTTGAAAAGCCACACCCATTTAAAAACCAGGATTAGGGAAGAGCACATGTCACAGCCAGGCCATGTCAGACGCATGCCTATTGGCCAGGGTTAGGGTATGCATGGACGAGGACAGAACTGAGTCATCAATAACATTAGGCTAGGAACTAGAGCTATATTTCAGACATAGGTAAAACAAAATTTGTATCAAGAATGCTTCAGAGACAGAATTAAAGAACCTGAAATTTCAAGGTTAGGATAGGCTAGAACTAGAGCATGGTTTGGGGTTTGTGGCCACACATGCCTAGGACAGATAGAACAGGCTTGAAGAAGACGGGAGTCATGTCACAGCCACACGCTATGGCTAAATAAGATTAAGGTTAGGGGTTAGTGGATTAGGGCGTGAAGCCACACTGAGACAGAGTGAGGGTTAGGTCTTGGGGTTACGCCTAGTTCACGTTTAGGGGTTAGGAAAAAGCCACAAACAGACAGAATTAGGCCAGTTTAGTGTTATGCATATGGATTAGGTGGGGTTGGAAGTATCACAAATTTGAGGGGATTGTGGTACAATTAGGTTTGATGGCCTGAGAACAAACATTAGGGCTATTATTAAAGTATACAGTCACATAAGGTTAGAGTTAAGGTTCAATTAGGGATAATGTTACAATAATCCTAATTATATCTCTAACTGTAACACTTAGGGTTAGGGTTATGGTTAGAGATATAATTAGGGTTAACTAGTGTAACAAGATATATCAGCTCCCACTAATTTATGGATTGTGTCATGATCTATAATTGAATATGAGATGATGAAAATATTGGATAGGGAGAGGGAACAACAAATGACATTGTAGTTAGAATTGGATAGTTTATTAGGTTGTTCAATCCAATTCCCAAAACCTTTAAGGAAACTAGGATGTCTATAAAACAAGTTCTATTTCATCTTCAAATGCTTGCACTAGGCATTTTTGTAGGAAGAGGAGAGTAAAATAGTCAATTTACCATTGGTAATTAGAGATTTATAAGAAGTGAATATGAAAAGAATGGATAATATGTATTATGGATCGGTGATATAATTGGATGGATCTTTTGAACAAACCATTCATTAGGGAATTTAAGAGGCTCCCATTTTATTAAAGAGTACACAATTCCTATGATCAATAACTTACCATTTGAAGTTAACAAATTATGAAATTATAATAGTAGTTAAGGGAACATTGCATACATGATAGCTACAATTAAAGTCCAACCAATACTAGCATTGAAGAATAGCCATAATTTGCATAACACTTAAAAAAAAATACTTAAGTTTCATATTTTATAACACCAAATACTATTAAAACACCTATCAAAAGAAACATACAAAATTAATCACCATCCATGCTATACCCTAAAAAATCTATGGAACATAAAAATAACATATATGAATCGAGCTATAATGTTTTCACATGAAACGCTTCAAAATTTAAAATTATCTAGAATCATGTATTTGATTGGATTTGGTCAAGAATGTACACAATAGACAACTATCCTGATTCTATATTTGATCTCTTGATAAATAATCACTACAATTAAGATATGTGGAAAAACTATTCAAATAATGAGGTGTATTATTCATTCAACCCAATTTGGAAGAATAGAACCCTACTGAGGATGCATAAGGTTGAGATAATCCTTCAATTCTTATGCATCAATATGTTAGATTTGTGATGATAAAACTAGAGGGCACACTTTTACTAATGAGAGAATATTGCTCATGTTCACTTTTTCAACACCAAATAGTAAAAATCCCATCACATGAAGATGCAATTGGTTTTAAAGGTCTATTTTCTTGATGAAAATTATCAAACAATTCATTTATTATGAACAAGACATTTTGTCAAATAAATTGGGTGTTGCTATAAGTTAAAGTTTCTTTTGAGGCATGCTTCATTAAGTCATGTCAATCATTTTGGAATATCTAGAACTCCAATGAATCAATAAAAAATGAATTTCATTCAATCTACTTAATCGTCAAATACCTCTCTAAAATCTCACTTATTGAAATGCTAACTATTAATGTCAAAAAAAGACATAGAGATGAAGAACCTAAAATACTCTTTAGATCATGCTTGTTTAATATTGTCAAAAAAAATCTTTTATAAAAGATGATATTAAAATACAAAAAATCAAGAATGTTAGACAAGGCACACTACATGTTTGACATAATGCCTTAAACAAACACCCTGAACTAAAATGGTTGCAATACATGTAGAAAATGTATTTGTTCAAAAGACTCTACATGCTCTATTCAAGGGTGATCAAGGTCATTCTAACAATCATATGAACAAATAGAAAAAGGAAATCAATGTAAATATTTACACATGATTGTGTATTGTCATCAATAAGACTATGCACATTATGTCTTTTACACAATAAAAATGTTAAACTTGTCATAGCTTGCAATAAATATTTGTTGAATTCTAACAAAAATTCCATTTTTATTTATTTTCGAGAATTTGATTCCATCCCCAACTTTGACAACAATAAAGTATTCAATTTGATTTATCCTTGGACAATATTTGTTTTATTTGATTTTGGGTATTGGCCAATATTGATTGAAGTATTTAATGTTACGAAGGTAAAGCAATGAAAAAAATACACCTCTTATATAGATAACTGCCAAAAAGACCATTTATTCACAAGCTCCACCAATAATGTTATGGAGGTAAACAAGTAGCCAAAATATATACACCTCTTGTATTGATGATTATGAAGAAAGCCTCCCATTTAAAAAAGGATCAAAGTGACAAACATGACACTATAAAATAGTGGATAATATTATTTGCAAGCTCCTACTATAATACTACAAAGATAAAAGAGCAACTAAAACAGATATAATACTATGATATTAAAGAAGCAACCAAAAGACATATACCTCTTACGTTGAGACCTATGAAAGAAACCTTCCATTAAGATTAATTATATTAAATTAATATTTTAATAACTTACATAAAATAATAAGACTAATCATATCTATTATCTAATAAAACAAGAGTTGCAAGGCAACGGAGTTCCTGCCAAAAAGTTCTAGAATAGTTATGTTTTAATTTGTTGTGTTTGATAAGTTTTACCAACAATGTTGATAAAACAAATAAATAATAGGTACATAAAAAACAAGTTTCCATCTAATGATAAATAGTTGACATTTATAACTATATTTTGGGATTACATCAACATGTAATATATGTATAATCTCAGAATTGTTTGGACATAAGTTTCTTGAATATGTCAAAAGGTACTGAAGTTATTTAAAATATACATTACAAAAAAGAAACATCTTAAAGTTAAAAATATTTAGACCTATTCTTTAAACATATCTTCATGCTTTATCATGGTTTTCTTGATTTGTTCCATTTTATCCTCTAGGAAATTTTGCATAAAATGCCTCTATCCAAAAGCATGTACAACTTCGCTACAAGTGTTGTTGATGTTTGGTTTTGTGAAACAATGTGCATAGCCTTGCTACTCCATCCAAGATCATTCCATCCATCCAAATTTTCACCATAATGAAAGAGTATAATGGTGAAATTCTTTGAAAGAAATCGATACGAGAGTCCAATTTTAACAATTTAAATAATTCAATTTAGAAAGAATCAATTATGTGAAAATATGATAATAAAATTAACTTATTAGGAATAAAATTATGAACCTTTTAAACAATGCAATTAACATTTTCCTTATGTTTAACTTCAATA
>VDFB02271358.1:839477046-839586183 GCA_007258455.2 Sequoia sempervirens
TAACTTTGTCTCATCGTTCTGGCAATATACTAAACTTAATTGTAATATAAGTGGATGGTGAAATTCTTTAAAATGAGTTTTTTGAAATAGATTAATATTCTTCGGTCTCCTTGGTGTTTAGGATTTTAATTTTGAGCTAGTGAGATACCTCGTTCAAATGCCAATCCATACATATAGTATGCCTAAATTCTAAGCTCAACTCCTGAGTAGTTTGTTAAAATGCACTGGACACTGGCAATCCAAATTATTACACCTATTATTAGGAGGAAATGAACTGGAGGCTAGTGATTAAGTTAAGGGTCACTTAGCAATGAATTTGATGTCAAGAAAAGGTATTTTATATAGGATTTAACAAAGTGTATAAAATTTGCTTCTTAAAGGCTTTAAGGAATTTACTAAAATAAGTGGAAATTAGTCAATCAAATCTTTTACATAGTAGCTTGACATAATTCTCACTTACTAATAACTCAATAGAACATATTTCTGTTATAATATGTTGTGACATAGCTGGTTATCCTTAGCTTATGTTAAGAAACTATATGTTGTAGATGTTTATGTTAAATCCATACTAGCTTGTGGTTTTCTATATAGTGTTCTAAAATCAAACTTCAGTAGTAGTTTCATGACTCAAGTGCTTATGAGATTTTAACTAATATCAAGATGGATGAAATATTGCATGCAGTATTATGACATCCTCTTCAATGTAAACTTCAATTTTAGTTTAATATACAATAGGATGTTCATCTTAGTGGAAGTCGGTGAAGTAATCTATGTGAGTCAAAATCATTGAAAGGTTCAGGGTAAACTTTGAGTGGGATAAGTGTAATATACATGGTGAATCATCTAAGTTTATAGAATAGGAAATGCATATAATATGAAGAAATATTTATTAATAAAAATATGTAAAATCTACTATTAATCTTCAAAAATTTGAAAATATAGTAAGCGTAGATGTATTTTATTTAAGAACTGGCCAATCTTCTAGGAAAGATGCCAACTCTGGAGGCTAATGGGCTCTAGTTCTATTTTTGTGGGCTCAGACAGGCCTCCCAATTTCTAAGCGTTTAACTCACATTTTTTCACGTCTTCTATCATTGCAACATTATCACAGCAATAGTTCTTAGGTGAGGTTTTATTTTGGATATCCACCTCACCCCTTAGGCAGACTTGCTTAGCTTTTGTTGCCAGATGATTTTAATTTTAGAGAAAATATAATATACAACCTTTGGGCAAAAAATAATATATCAATTTTTCTTGCCATGTGAGTTTTCTTCTCATTGAATGATTGAGGGTTTTCTTTGGACAAGCCTATGCTTCTATTCATCATGATCTTATTGTGATAGGCGAGGAAAGTTGAGAGCATGCTTAATGAATTTTCCCCTTTTAGTTCAAGCTCTTTTATGACCTATTAGTAAAGTGGTCAGACAATGATCAACAAGCACACGAAAATTGCTTTTAACCTATAAAGTTGAGAAACATATGTCAAAATTAGATGAACTATCTCATTTACAGAGCCAACACATTCCCATATACATCATGGTATTGTATTTTTGTTAAAAGGTGTTTGATTGAATTTTCTTTACTCACACAATGATGCTTTTATTGTATGGGTTTTTCCCTATTGGGTTCCTTCTAGGGATTTTTGTTCTCCACTTTGTGGGCTCAAGCCTCTCCTTAGGTGTCAGATTTTTCATGTATTGGTTGATCACCTCCTCCAGATTTAGTTTCATTGATTAATGATCATGAATATGACCTATGCATACCCAATATATTTTGTTCATGCTGTAAATAGTAAAGTTGATTTTCCTAAGTTAGCCTAAGGTTTCAACTAATCAACTTTACAAGGGGATACTAGAGAAATGAAATGTTTTTACTTTGATCCACTTCACGCCCTTGCACCTGATTGGAGCAAGGACACAAAAATGAGTTAACAAAATGCATAATTCCACTTGCTTTGAGGATAAATCAATTCAAGGAGAGGGTCAATTACAATTAACATTCTCAATTACAATTTTATCTTATGCTATTTTATACGGTCACCCCTAGATGAAATGTTTCCAAGAAGTTGAATACTTGATGTTGCTTGAATCATGAATGTTGTGTTCAAATCAGGTTATGAATGATTTACTGTGTTTTTATTTTTTCATCTTCCTTTAGCGATTTGGATTTTCTCTAAACCTCCAATTTTTGAGGAAATGTATTAGCGCTACTCATGCTATAGCCCATTACAGTACATTAGCTTGTCTTTCATTGGAAGCAAAATTACAACTAGTTAGGTATTGTATGTATGTTTATTTTGTACTGAAGTACTTGATTTTCTTGCATGTATCTAATTCTCCACCAAAATCTTTTTACTTTTAAAGTTGAAAGGTGGAATACATGGGAAATTTAATCAACTTAGGCTTCTATGATAACATTTTTGAAGAATATCTTGCAACCTTTCATTTTCATTGACATCATCTTGTATAACATTTGTTTCCTACTCATCAACATTAGTAACTGGTATCCAAAGAATATTTCTACATTATCTTATGATGATATTATTTGAAGGTCATCAATCGCTATTCATGTTTTATTTGCACACATAATGTTCCCCATTCTCACTCGATTGTAGGTGTCCATTAATTTTGACTTGATGGATTCTTTGTTGGAATTTTTGTCAACATGGATTTCTTTCTCCCATCCTACCTTAGCAATATATTTTACTAACATTTTCCATCAATTATCTACAAATTACTAGTGTTTATGAAGTTCTTTTTGTTCCTCTCATTGCGAGTTCTTACCTTTCACTACATTTTGTCTTTTCTACTATCAAAATCTCATGTAAATTGACATCTTATCTGATTTACTAGTATTATTGAGTATCTTCCTTTGTACAGGTCATGGAGTTGGATCTCCTTTCCCTTCATTCTATTAGGAACTTTGCATCTCCATGGAATGCTCAACAAGGTACTTTAAATGTTCTCATCAACAATATAGGAATTATTTCTATTGGAGGTAATTATCTATGACATTTTCCAACTGCTAAAGTTATGTTTTGCTTCATGGTGCATTGTTTATTCCCTTGAAAAAAGAGTTCTAGGTTCTTCAACTTGTTATTAGTTTCACTGCTCTTGAATGGGATGAAATAGTTGGCAGGTAGGATTAAATTTGTACATGATCAATTAAAAAAACCCCTTACTGTGTTTCTTCTTTAACAATCATATGTTCCAATTACCTTTCTAGATCACTTAACTTGCCCCTTTTTTTTAATTCTCGAGTTGTATAATTTTATTTAATTGCATTCTTTTTGAGTTTAATTTTCTAGTTTGATAAAATACAAAAATTGCTAAGTTCTATTCCAAATTTCATGTGGCAGGATATGGGGAATCAACATCATAATTTACTAGCCATGACTATTGAAATTAAACATAAGGAAAATGTCAATTGCATTGTTTAGAAGGTTCATAATTTTATTCCTGATAAGTTAATTTTATTATCATATTTTCACTGAATTGATTCTTTCTAAATTGAATTATTTAAATTGTTAAAATTGGAATTTCGTATCAATTTCTTTCAAAGAATTTCACCATTATACTCTTTCATTATGATGACAATTTGGATGGATGGAATGATCTTGGATGGAGTAGCATGGCTATGCACATTGTTTCACAAAACCAAACATCAACAACACCTGTAGCGAAGTTGTGCATGCTTTTGGATAGAGGCATTTTTTGCAAAATCTCCTAGAGGATAAAATGGAACAAATAAGGAAAACCATGATAAAGCATGAAGATATGTTTAAAGAACAGGTCTAAATATTTTTAACTTTAATATGTTTCTTTTTTGTAATGTATATTTCAAATAACTTCAATACCTTTTGAGATATTCAAGAAAATTATGTCCAGACAATTCTGAGATTATACATATATTACATGTTGATGTAATCCCAAAATATAGTTATAAATGTCAACTATTTATCATTAGATGAAAACTCATTTTTTATGTACCTATTATTTATTTGTTTTATCAACATTGTTGTTAAAACTTATCAAACACAACAAATTAAAACATAACTATTATAGAACTTTTTGGCAGGAACTTCGTTGTCCTGCAACTCTTGTTTTATTAGATAATGGATATGATTAGTCTTATTGTTTTATGTAAGTTATTAAAATGTTAATGTAATATAATTAATCTTAATGGAAGGTTTATTTCATAGGTCTCAACTTAAGAGGTATATGTCTTTTGGCTGCTTCTTTAATATCATAGTATTATATCTGTTTTAGTTGCTCTTTTACCTTTGTAGTATTATAGTAGGAGCTCGCTAATAATATTATCCACTATTTTATAGTGTCATGTTTGTCACTTTGATCCTTTTTAAATGGGAGGATTTCTTCATAATCATCAATACAAGAGGTGTATATATTTTGGCTACTTGTTTACCCTCATAACATTATCGGTGGAGCTTGTGAATAAATGGTCTTTTTGGCAGTTATCTATATAAGAGGTGTATTTTTTTCGTCTCTTTACCTTCGTAACATTAAATACTTCAATAAATATTGGCCAATACCCAAAATCAAATAAAACAAATATTGTCCAAGGATAAATCAAATTGAATACTTTATTGTTGTCAAAGTTGAGGATGGAATCAAATTCAATTAATACTACACATTGAAAATAAATAAAAATGGAATTTTTGTTAGAATTCAACAAATATTTATTGCAAGCCATGACAAGTTTAGCATTGTGTGTTGTGTAAAATACATAATGTACATAGTCTTATTGATGACAGTACACAATCATGTGTAAATATTTACATTGATTTCCTTTTTCTTTTTGTTCATATGATTGTTTGAATGACCTTGATCAGCCTTGAATAGAGTATGTAGAGTCTTTTGAACAAATACATTTCTACATATCTTGCAACCATTTTATTTCAAGGTGTTTGTTTAAGGCATTATGCCAAACACATAGTGTGCCTTGTCTAACATTCTTGATTTTTTGTATTTTCATATCATCTTTTAAAAGATTTTTTTTGACAATATTAAACAAGCATGATATAAAGAGTATTTTAGGTTCTTCATCTCTATGTCTTTTTTTGACATTAATAGTTAGCATTTCAATAAGTGATATTTTAGAGAGGTATTTGAAGATTAAGTAGATTGAATGAAATTCAATTTTTATTGATTTGTTGGAGTTCTAGATATTCCAAAATGATTGACATGACTTAATGAAGCATACCTCAAATGAAACTTTAACTTGTAGCAACAACCAATTTATTTGAAAAAATGTCTTGTTCATAATAAATGAATTGTTTGATAGATTTCATCAAGAAAATAGACCTTTAAAACCAATTGCATCTTCTTGTGATGGGATTTTTACTATTTGGTGTTGAAAAAGTGAACATGAGCAATATTCTCTCATTAGTACAATTGTTCCCTCTAGTTTTATCATCACAAATCTAGCATATTGATTGACAAGAATTGAAGGATTATCTCAACCTTATGCCTCCTCAGTAGGGTTCTATTCTTCCAAATTGGGTTGCATGAATAATACACCTCATTATTTCAATAGTTTTTCCACATATCTTCATTGTAGTGATTATTTATCAAGAGGTCAAATATAGAATGGGGATAGTTATCTATTGTGTACATTCTTGACCAAATCCAATCAAATACATGATTCTAGATAATTTTAAATTTTGAAGCGGTTCATGTGCAAACATTATAGCTCGATTCATATATGTTATTTTTTATGTTCCATAGATTCTATAGGGTATAGCATGGATGGTGATAAATTTTGTATGTTTCTTTTAATAGGTTTTTTAATAGCATTTGGTGTTAGAAAATATGAAACTTAAGTTTTTTTTTTAAGTGTTATGAAAATTATGGCTATTCTTCAATGCTAGTATTGGTTAGACTTTAATTGTAGCTATCATGTATGTAATGTTCCCTTAACTACTATTATAATGTCACAATTTGTTAACTTCAAATGGTAAGTTATTTATCATAGGAATTGTGTACTCTTTAATAAAATGGGAAGCCTCTTAAATTCCCTAATGAATGGTTTTTTCAAAAGATCCATCCAATCATATCACCAATCCATAATACACATTATCCATTCTTTTCATATTCACTTCTTATAAATCTCTAATTACCAATGGTCAATTGATTATTTTACTCTCCTCTTCCTACAAAAATGCCTAGTGCAAGCATTTGAAGATGAAATAGAACTTACTTTATAGACATCCTAGTTTCCTTAAAGGTTTTGGAAATTGGATTGAACAACCTAATAAACTATCCAATTCTAACTACAATGTCATTTGTTGTTCCCTCTCCCTATCCAATATTTCCATCATCTCATATTCAACTATATATTATGACACAATCCATAAATTAGTGGGAGTTGATATATCTTGTTACACTAGTTAACCCTAATTATATCTCTAACCCTAACCCTAACCCTAAGTGTCACAGTTAGAGATAGAATTAGGGTTATTGTAACATTATCCCTAATTGAACCTTAACTATAACCTTATCAATAACCCTAACCTTAACTTTAATAATAAACCCAATATTTATTCTAAAACCCCATCCTTAACCCTAATTGTACCATTAATCCTAATCATAATATTAACCTTAATCATAACCATAACCCTAACCCTAACCCTAACCCTAATTATATCTCTAATTGTAACACTACCCCTAACCCTAACCCTAACCCCAACCCTAACCCTACTCTATCTCTAATTGTAACCCTAACCCTAACCCTAATCCTAACCCTAACCTTAATCTTAACCCTAACCCTAACCCTAACCTTAACCTTAATCATAACCATAACCTAATCATAACCCTAACCCTAACCCTAATTCTATCTCTATCCCTAACCTTAATATTAACCCTAACCCAAACCATAACTCTAATTCTAACCCTAGCCCTAACCTTAGCCCTAATTCTAACCCTAATTATATCTCTAACATTAACCCTAATCCTAACCCTTGACCTAACTTTTACCCTAACCATATCCCAAAATATAACTCTAATTCTAACCCTAATGGTAATAGTAACCCTAATTCTATCTATAATCATAACCCTTACCCTAACCCTAACCTTAACCTTAATTATAACCTTAACCATAATCCTAACCTTAACCCTAACTATAACCATAACACTAACCCTAATCCTAATTTTATCTCTAATTGTAACTTTAAGATTCATTTCCTAACCCTAACCCTGACCTTAACCCTAAATGTAATCCTAACTTTAACCCTAACCCTAATTCTATCTCTAATTTTAACCCTAACCCTAACTATAACCATAACCCTAGTCTTGATTTTATCTCTAGTTGTAACCCTAACCTTAATTTAACCCTAACCCTAATCCTATTTAAAATCCTAACCCTAAACCTAGCCATAAATCCAAAGAGAAAGATTGTGTTCATAAATTTGAAACCATCAAGTAATTAGAAATTTGTAAAACTAGACATACCAAACTTGATCTCTCCTTTTCTTCCAGAGATGAATGACATTTCTATGAAGCCCCACCTTGATTCATTCCCTATCACTAAGATTTAGTGATGTGAGGCAGAAGCAACCACTTTGAGTGTTGCTTGATGACCTTTCACTCTCCACACCTTCTTGGGCTTCTTCTCTATCTTGTCAGCCTTCTTTTCAAGGACATGTGAACCATTACTCACTCTAGGGAATGTATTCTTCTTTTTACTTCGTACTTTTGGTCTTACATAATTTATCCTACAATGTCTAGCTATGTAACCAAAATTGTTGCAGTTAAAACACATTACATACATATCTAGTACAAGCGCAAATAAATTTCTATTCATATATTTTTAACTCCTTTTAGGTGCAGCCCTACATTCTCTAGCCCTATGACCAAACTGATTACATGAATAACAGTAACCATAGAAACATGGGGAATACCTGGTCATATCTCTTCTTTGTGCGGGATGAGATGGTCTTCTTTGATTTGATTTCTTGATGTATCTCACCCTTGTGAATCCATTTGCATTAGCTCCCTTCATATGTTGTTTCTTCTTCAAGTTTTCAAGGACTACTTTTACAATCTTCTTATCAGCTACATGCTTCTTTTCTCCATATGATTTCTTCTTATAATAGCATCTCCAAAGGCATTCTTCATACAAACTTTCTCATCCTTTTTACTAGAATTTTCTTTTGCTTTGAATCTATCATATAACTTTGCAAATTACCTAGTAGAAGGATTCTTTCCTTTCTCAAAAACAATACCGGAATTTTCTTTTGGTTTTGATGGATTTTGTGAACTAATCAATTTTCATCGAGTATTTATGAGCCACCATTCAACTTTAGACCTTTATTTATTTGCTCCTTAGCATTTTCTAAATCTTTTCTCAAAGCAATTATTTCAGCCTCTAACTTCATACACTCATCTAATTTAGAATGTAGTGTTGAAATTATTGTCATTGATGTCAAAGTAAAGCATAACTACAGTTCAACAATGAAAAGATACAGATTTATGTACAAATCAACATTAATGAGTAGATCATACTCTAAATAGATTTATAAAAGGATAACTAATATTTGAAGAAGCACCATCTTATGAAGACTTTACAATAAATGAAATAACATTTTAAATACCTTCATAAAAGATAAAGCATGATTTGCAAAATAAAATTCTGCGATTTTGGGAAAAGAAAACAAATTAAATTAAAAAGGCACATAAAGACAAATCAAAGAAGAAAAAATAAAGGAAGGACAAAATTCAGGAAAATAAAAAATGAAAAGGTGTGATCCTCTAATAATAAAAGGATACTTTTTGATTTTGAAGAGAAGAGCCTCCAAGCAAAGTGGTTCGATCTGTTTTGCTGAATCAAAAATTAATCATGAAGAGATGTGATTATTTTTGGAGAGATGTGATCCTTTGTGAATAAAGAAGCTTCAGATTTGTAAAATTAATTAAATCAAAAATATGCGATTCACTTGGGAGAAGAAACATTTTAATGTAAAAGACAAATGTAAAAAGCCAATAGAATAAGAAAAAAATTGCTAATAAGACAAATCTATGTCAGGAAAAGGAAGTGATTTAATAAAATACAACTTGTTTCAAGAGTTGTATCCATTGAGAAAGGTGGTAAACATTATGAAAGGGTATATCTCTTACCCTATTTGAAGACATATAAGAGACCTAAAAGATTTGGATGTTTTAGAGTATGTGATTCATTGAATATTATTTTTGATTGAGAGAGGAAGCAAATTCAGAATTGGAGCAGATAACATGAAGAATATTTCAGACTTGTATTAAAGAAATTTAGAGAAAATTTATGAAGATAATATAGATAAAGGAGAAGATATATATAGATCATACAAGAGGATTTTGCAGTGTTGATGTTGAGATATAAAAGAAGTATAAATACAAATTTAAGAGAAGAGTTTATGGTAGGTTTGTGAGAAGAGTATGCCGACATAAAAGAAGAAGATCTAGTAGAGATAAAGGAAGAGTTTGAGCAGAAATAAAGGAGTCTATGTAGAGATAGAGGACAAATTTGGGCAAATCTCAAGGCAGAAAGTTATGAGAAGTTGATACTATGATTATGACCAGTTTTATATGAAGAAGTGGTACATAATTTGGATCTGATTTGAAGAAAGAGAGTAAGCATAATTGTAATCAGATTTGAGAAAAGAAGTTGTGCATATGTTGAATCGGATTTGAAAGGAAGAACATAGTGTGATTCATATCAGATTTGAAAGAAATATATTTGAGCAAAATTGTCCATCATCTGTTGAAGAAGCAACATTGAAGGTTGAACATTGTTCTTTAAGTTATTATTTTTTCTAAGTTGGTGCTTGGCAAGTGGGGGTTGGTGCCTCCAGTAGGTTGGTGCCTACGAACATTAGGAGTTGGTGCTCCTTGTAGGTTGGTGCCTACTAAATTAGAGATAGGAGTTGGTGCTCCTTGTGGGTTGGTGCCTACTAAATTGTGAAAGTTGGTGATTCAAGTAGGTTGGTGCCTACATTCATTGTAAAACTTATATAATTCATAAAGTACATTATTTGTACTGTGGTTTTTTTTCTGTAAGGGTTTCCATGTAAAATATTTGTGTAAACTTGTTCATATGGTTATATTCTTGCATAGTTGATATTGTGTTAGAGTTTAAAGTTGATAAAATTTGAGAGGGTAAAATTTTGTTAATATACTGATTCAACCCCCCCCTCTTAGTATATTTTTGTGCTCTTCATGTAGTTCAATCTTAACTACTATTCTCTTTGCTTCTTCCACTTGTGTCTTCAAGTTGATCACCATTTGATTAGATTCTTCGAGACTCTTAGTTAGCTTCTCAATATCCTTTTGTGCATGGTTCTACATCCTTTTGTTCTCCTTTCTCAAGCTCTCAATCTCATCCATAGAATAGATGAGTTCACCTTCAAAGTCAACTTCTCCTTCTTCTTCACTGGAGGTTTCAACTTCATTTTTATCAAACAATTCAACTTCTTCATCAAAAGTTGTTCCAAATTCTATGAATGAAGATTCATTTCCCTCAATCTCACAAGCACTTTCATGTTCATCATTTGATCTACCACTTACATTAGATGACCCATTTTATTATCTTGTGTGCAAATTCTTCTTGTCCTTAAGGAAATTGTTTTCTTCTTAGAATAGTAGGGTTTCATCTTTCTACTATCCTCTTCTTGATCAGAGTTATCATTTTCTCTATAAGGGAATTTAGCAATAGAATGACCTATTCTACCAAATTTAGAACCTTTAAGGGGTAGCTTACCTCTGTATTTCCCAGAGCCTAATCTTTTGATGAAATCAACTTTGTCCTTATCAGTCTCCTTAGATATGAACGTAGATGCTTCTACCATTTCCCTTCTAGCTTCAACTTCTCTCATGGATATATTTGCAATCTTCTCATCTTCACTCATCTTTAGACTTTCAAACTAGCCTCTATCTAGCTAAATCTTGGCCCACTCCTCATTGTTGTCACCTTCATACATCCTCTTTAACTTGTTCCAAACATCATGAGCAGTTTGACAGTGCATAACTTTGGAAAACATCAAACTTGACAACCCACAAAGAATTGCATCCTTTGCCTTAACATTGTCCTCACATGCCTTCTTTGCAACCTTAGTAGTTGGAGGTGTAGCAGGAGTTGTATATCCATTTACTATAGACATCCACACATCATACCCTAATGAAGAAAAATATGTTTCCATTCTAATGTTCCAAAGTAAGTATACCGATCCATCAAATAAAGGCCCTTCATTTATAGATAAGCCTTCTTGACTAACCATTTTTTTGTTCACTTATCCAAGATCTACCCGAGCTGATTAAGATTCTCCTAGGGAACCTAGGCTTTGATAACAATTTTTGGAACACAACAATCTACTGAGAGGGGGGTGAATCAGTAGATCGCTTTAAAATTTATCCCTTAGAACTTGCAGATTAATTCCTTTTAACCATACCTAGTGAAAATTCATACTTAATATGCAAAAACATAAACATGCACACATAACATCACATAATACAAGATGTATGTGGAAAAACGAAGATGGTAAAAAACACGGTGAGAAATGTTGCTAGGATCTATTGTCCTAATCCAACCTCACAACCAAATAATCTATTACAATGTTTAAGGGCACCAAACCTAAGGGGACACAAATACCCTAGTTTTAGGAGCACCCAATCCAAGGAAGCACCCACTCCCTAATCTGAGCACCTACCTAGTCATCTAATGGCACCCACCAATCAGATTTACAATAACAGTATTATAATGTGTTCTATTGAACACAATTCAATGTTGCAACTCTATTTGCAACTGCTCACACTTTGTTGCAATCTCCACAACATAAATCTCTACTCTATCTCAACATGTACATTCTCTATCTGCTACACTGCTCTCTCTCTCTCACTACTACATGCATGACTCACCACTTAGACAATTTTTTGGTTGTCTCTTTTTTAGCTTAACCCTTCCAAATTGCATTTACTGCCTCGAGCTTTGCACCACCGTCCAACACATATGAAAGCTTTTGTTAGGTTTTTCTCATTATCTTCTTTAGGAAGCTACCTATTCATTGAGCCACATGCCATCAAATTCAAATTCTAGTTCATTGGATTTTACTAAGTATGGCAATCTACAAAACCCTAACCCTAATATGCATTTAATGCCATATCCTTGTATACACAATTTGATTCTCATCGCAATCAACTTTGCAATCTTTTTCATCGATCTGCAAATCATATCATCAATCTAATTGTCAATGGAGTATTTGTGTTGGCTACCAGACCTAACCCGTGTTCATATTGATATAGTCATTTGTGATCTTCAACTTTGAACTTGGGTCATTGATTTATTTCCTTCACTCCATGATCATTGATCCTCCATTAATTTTCCATCTTTAAAACACATCCATTTGATTATCTTCATTTAAAATTTTGTAGTCAATCTTCATCTCATGAATATTGCTCCACTTAAATGTATCATACTCTCACTTAGGGCACCAAAATCAAATCTGCAATACGAAGAATTTTTTTGATCACCATCAGATCTATCTCATTTTGAACTTGCATCGTTTATCTCCTTCACTTTGTACACATATCCATCACTCTTACTTAACATATCGTGGCTTTTCCTAGGACATCAACCTCCAAATTCATGATGCGAAGAAGTGCAATGATATCCATCTAATCACTGTCACTCGATCTCCACCATTGACTACCCATCCCTTCATCTTTTCCTAGTGCAACTTCATTTGTGAGCAAAAAGAGGTTAATTGTGATGCAAATAGACTACACGATGCAATAGAAGACTTCCACTTGTCTTGTTGTTGTCATACTCTACTATCTTCTACTCATTGCTTCATCACTAAAATCCTTCCTTTGTTTTGCTTCACAATAGTGATGTGAAGAAATGATGCGATGACCATCAGATCTTTCTTCATCAATCCTCAACCATCAATCTTTCCTTAGTGCATATTTCTATTTTTCTTTGGTCAAAGTAGATACAAATCATGATGCACATAACACATGTGATAGTTGTTGGATCTTCCATGCTTTGATCTTCACTGTTGAACAAATCCACCACATATCATGTGAGGACTTCCTTTCATCTGCATCACAACAATGATGTGAAATGATAGCACAATATCTTGACACACATCCTTCTTGACATCACATTCCACTTGCAGAGCCTGCCTTTAACTGGTCCCACTAGACACTTGTCCTTAGCCTGCTATATTGCAAGCCAAAGACACATGCCCACTATATCTGAATGGGTTGGTGAGCTAATGACATCTATCATCTTTGTCGATGTTGTGCAATTCGAAACACCAATGTGATTTGGCATATCGAGCAATCATACATTGCCACCTTTCTTCACACGTCATTGTCTTCTTCCATTGCCTCAAATTTTGTTTTGTCCCACCTAACTCATGTCACTAGCCTACTATCCTATAGTTCTAGACGAGGACCCACCACATACTCAACAAGATGGTAGGGAGGCCACCGATCTTCAAGGCTTGATCACAGTCATTGATCGCATATCGCTCAAACACACTTGCTAGTGAACATATAAAAACATGATGTGAAGGACTTAAGCGATAACCATTCAATCTTCACCATTCAATATCATCCACTGATCTTCCTTTATTGCACCATCGCGAATAGACTTGGTCGTGATAACCTTAAACAACAATGTGAATACATTGTGCGATGCAATTTCAACTTGCCACATGGCCATCGTTGATGTCATCTTCCACCATCTATCACACATCGTAGAAAAAATATCTTCCTTTGGCTTCACAATAGTGATGTGAAAGCTTTATGGGATGTAACTACAACTTGCTACCTATCCTCTATTGGCATCATACTCCACCATTTCACCTTTTTCCTTTATAAGCGCGATACAAAGTAGTGATGTGATGCACTCACAAACTGTCACGTAGCCTTCAACAAAAAGGAAGTTCTTCTAACTTTCTTAGAGTCGATGAAGGTTTTGAAACTAACATCAAATGTCGACAAATGAGAGCACTAGGTAAAAAGGGGCCGGTCATCAAATGGATTTAATGGCTTAAGTTATGACTTAAGCAACCTACAACTGCCATCCTCTAGTCAACTCAAAAATATAATTTTTGATGAACGCCATGACTGCAACACTTAGGGTTTAATTGTAGAACCCTAATTTTGTCTAAGAGCAGACTTAAATCATTTTTTAGCAATCAACATATCATCTAGATCTACAAACTATATATCTGGAATGTACTCAAAAAATCTACATCTGATCTCTAGCCCATTTTCTTAGCAAACCTCTGGAAGCTATTACAACCTTTCATGATGGTGTTACAACATTTGAGTAAATTTACACCATTTTGAAAATACAAGCTCTTCTCTTCATCATTCTACACCAACTCTTCCAGACACTGATCCTCTGATCTCCATGACATCTAGGCACACCACATATCTGCCCTTTGACAACAATGACATTATGCCAACAACCCTAACCCTACCCTAACCCTAATTATGTATCTAACCCTAACCCTAATCCCAATTCATTTAATGTCTTACATGTTCCACCATGAATGAGCTACTAGCATATACATATTTAATAATAAATATTAAATATGTTGAGAGATATCCTTCTTGAGACACCTATTTTTTTTAATTTGTCACATAAAAGTGCAACAGGTGTCTCAAGAAGGATATATCTCATCATAATATATATATATATATATATATATATATATGCTAGTTAGAATTTAATGATGGATAAATATCTCAAGCAACCAAAGTATCAAGAATATTGGGAAAACAATAAATAAATTCTAGCTTTTACCATTAGTCGTATGAATTTGAAACATTTAATGAAGCAAGGGAGATATATAAGTGTTATAAAATGTGCAAGTTGATATTACAATGTAGAAATATGTGGCTACGAGTATATCTAACATCAATGGCTAGGGAACTTTAATACATTAGAAGATGTTTCTTATGCTTATGATAAAGTAGCTATATCCATGAAAGACATCAACATAATGGCCAATTTCTTTACAATAATTTAGAGGCATGCAAGTTCATATCCAACTAGGCTATTGTTCCCCTATCCACTTTCTAGTATATCTCAAAAGTAGACAATGTTTATGTTTAGCTTACCAATATCTTTCAATTGAAGACTCAAGACTTAAGGTAAAGCAACCATGTAAGTGAAAACCTACACCTCATTTCTATGAAATACAAACATTTAGTAAATATAAGGGAATATAGATGAGTTAAGCAATGCCCATGGGGTCATTATGCTATAGAAATCAAGGACCCAAACCATAAGTAGTGTCATTGGATTGGAAAATTGGATATACAATAGGGGTGTTGCCACAATAATGGGTTACACTTTTTGGGACATCCTGATTTTTATTGAAATCACATATTTTTAGAAAATATAATGATTTAAGGCTTGAAAGGTTCCATTAAAAGGATTTTAATTGAAGAGGTTTTGATGAAACCCCCTTGAATAGAACCCCACTAGATTTAAACCATACCTTTACTGGAGTCTCCTCTACACCTATCAAAATGCTGATACAAAACCACTTTTGATTTACCTTTTGGGGGATCAAATGAATTCATTTGAAATTTATGTTTTATAAGTATGTATTATTTATTAATAAGCCTCCCAAAAAATATAATTTTAAATATATTTAATTTGATTATTATATTTATTTTTTATTTATTGTGAATGTAGGTTTTTCACTAAAAATCAAGCTCTCTATTATACACATGTGGAAAAATAGTAGATTACCAAAAAAAATTGAAAAATTTCTATGCTCTTACTTTTGATGTCCTTGATCCAACAAAAAATATAAAATCGATTTTTGGTACATGCAAAAAAGGTTGTGTTATATAGTAAACCTATGTCTAAATTGTAATTGGTTTGACTTTAAAACTTAATTAAAAAATATTCAATAAAACACTATGAAACCAAATGAACAAGCTAGATATCATAGTTACAAATTTAAATTTGAAAAAAATAGAATTTTATCCTTCATAAAAAAAGAAAACACTTATGTGTTATACAATAAACATCCCTCTTTAAAAATGTTGTATACTATTAAAAACTAGTTATCAAAGGAGATGGAAAAACAAATGCAATTTTATTTCAATTTTTTTTAAAAATGTATATTTAGAATCTATAGACAAAATGTTACAAGTCATTAGTTTGCATCATCTCCAAATTCCTCATGGTTCAACAACTATAGGTGTCTAAATTTAGTTAAAAAAGTTCAGTTCAATGTCAAGTTTGGCCAAAAAGTGTAACCCACTATTGTGGGATCACCCATAGAAGAAGTTAGTTATTCCTATGGCATTGCTACCATATTAATTAAATACATGTAAGTTCATTTCTATTCGACCTATTGTTCCCTTCCCTACTTTGGCATGTTGCTCCAAGTTGCATGCAAATTATATTAACTCTACCAAGATGTTGAAATGTGCTTACTCTGATTATACATACAAGAAATTGATCATAAAAAATTGAGTTAGATGTTGAAATATATGACTTTAATGATATGGTAATAAACAATTCTACATAGTCTTCAATAGAAAGGATAGGGAAGACCCATAAATTTCTTAAAATTTCTTCAAGCAATTTATATGTAATTATATCTCTTCCTAGAGATGCTAGCACCACCAACACCAACATTACCATTGAAAGCACTTCACAATAATGTCCCTTGGCTATTACTAGTATTAATCATGAAATTTTCCACAATCTTATAATCCATTATAAAAATACAATCATTGATGGATTGAACACTTCATGCTCATTTTCATGTTCCCAACCCTCCAACTCTATAGTTTATGCTTTTTTTGACACCATCAACATTTCCAATACAATCCTTATAAAAAACATCTTGTCACACCCACTTTTTGAAACCAACTTCAAAACCAATGTCTTGTTCATTACTTGCAAGAGTTTAGTACTACAACATCATCTAATATTTCTAGCCCATTGCCAATAAATTTAACTTCTTCCATAAAAAAATCCTATTGCTAAGAATTCTTATACATATTTAGGTTTGTTGGATCAAGTAATTCAAAATTTCCTCAATCCAACCCCAAAAACAACAACAAAATTAGTTGCAAAATTAACATGATATTAGTCTTTCATTTATGGCTACTACTAATATTCCCAAATTTAGTATCAAGACAATGTTACATCTCATTTTTGTACTATTGACTTAAAAAAATGATAAACTAAAATTATTAATGTATTTACTTGAATTAGTAGCAACAATTGCATTTCAAGAAATATGACACATGTTGTTGAACATCAATGCTTAAATTACTATTTCAACAACCTAGGCACTATTCTTTGGGAGATTTTGCAAGAAACGAATTTAGAGATATTTGATATGGCCACATGAAAAGATTTCAATTATAGTGAATAATATTACCTTCTCATCTATTTTAGTTTTGGTTCTCAATATTTGTACCTTCAAAGCACAATTATATGACATTTTCCACCATGTTGATTTAATATAAGATTGAAGACACCTAAAAATGACTAATGCATTTTCATCTTATCATTTCATCATTATCCTTATGCTTTCTTCTATCTGTATTAATTAAATTTAATTATTTAATTATGCTTAAAATTTTCCTCTTTTCATCCATAATAATTAAATATTTTTTAAATTATTTAATTATCTTAATCTTTTATCATATCTACATTAATTAAATAATTTTTAATTATTTACTTGATTCATCACTTATCATTTTCCCTCCAACATTAATTGAATCAAATTCAAATTAAATATTTGCTCCTCTATAATTAAATAATTTTCAGAATAATCACTCTTCTAAATAAATTAAAAATAATTTATTTAAATAAAATATTATTTTCTAAACTAAAAAAATTAATATTTATTTATTTTGTCCAAGTATCATTTTAAATTTATTTAATTATTTTAACTTTCCCTCATTCATCAAATTCAAAATTGGGTCCTACTCTATCTTGAATTTTCCTATCCATTGATCTTTCTAGTTAATCTCCACCATTAATCAAGTATTAAGTGAGGCATATAAATAAGAAGCTTTCATTTCATTTAAAACCCCCTAGCTCTTTTACGATCAAGATCTCCTAAGGACTCTTGTTATCAAAATCACTAAAGCACTTTTATCTCTCAAGCATTCAAGCATTATCAAGCATTATCATTATCATTGCAAGCATAGGTATCATTTATCTTTGAGCATTTATCTTTATCATTGCATCATATCATTAATGTTCTTTCATAATTTGTTACTTTGAGGAGCAACCAACAATGGAGAAAATCAAGATCTTAGCTATGATAACTTTTTTTGTTGGCTAAATTCTATATTCTGAGCCAAGATCTTGAACTTTATTACTTGATTATGAGAGTGTGAGTTTTACATTGTTGATTTGTGATTCACATTGTCATCATCCACATTTTGGAATGCCCGATGGGACCCTTGTCCTATATTTAACAAGAAATTTTGCAAGAATTATGTTTTTTTGAAGCATAGGTTAGATTTTCACTTTCAAATTGATTCACAATGTTTTTGGCCCAACAGACAACACTTCTAGGTTGAGACATATCGCTTTTGGTATATATTAGATCAATTTTCTCTTGCAAATAGTTTTTTTGTCAACAGGGCAGATTTGTGCTTTTAGATGACTCTGCTATGCTTTTGGTCAAGTCTGCAGTGCTTTGGTTTAACATGTGCTTTTGGTCAAGTTTGCAACACTTTGGTTCGACAAGTTGTGATTTTGGTCAACTGGAGTATTTTTCTAATCATCTAATAGCTAGTGTTGTGCTTTTGGTCTCTGTGATCACACATTTTCCTAGCACTGAATCACTTCTAGTTTTTTCTATGGCACTTTTGGTCACTTTTACAATGCTTTTGGCTGACAATGTTGCACTTTTGGCTCTGTCATCACGCTTTTGGTATTTGTCATTGCACTTTTGGCTTTGTCGTCAAACTTTTGGTCAATAGTGTGGCACTTTTGGTTTACTCATATTTTCATAAATAGGTTGTTTTACAAAATCGGACATAACTTTTGCATTAAACATATCAAATTTTCAAAATTTTAAAGGCGTTGGAATGCTAGCTCAAAGCTCTTTTCTTTAAATCAAGTGATTTTTTAAGACCTTGCACCAAAAATATGGTACTTTCATTCAAAGGCACCCTTTCTTCTTTTTTAAATTTCAAATACTCATAATTTCTTCATGTACCAAAGCATTTTTTAGCAATTTTTTTTAAGATCTATCAAAAAATCATAAGGAATCCATTAATGCAATATTTTTTTGCTTTAGAATATATTTTTTTCCTCACATTTGAGATTGAACTTAAAATTTACCATTCACATTTTGATTTTGGATCTAAAATGAACCATAGTATTTTAATCCCCAATATTTACTTATGTATGCTCTCCTCTTGCACCTTAGAGTGATCTTGAGGATAAAAAATAAGTGATCTCTTTCTTTTCTTTTCTAGGCTTGTTTGTTGGTCTTTGTGTACAGAGACTGAAAATTAAAGGGTTGCAAAGGAAAGTGGATTTGGAGCTCTTCATCAAATTGGAATTTCAAAATTATGGTTGGACTCTAGGTTCATTTAGTCTAATCACCTTATCACTCTTAATTTTGTAAGGGGATAAAATAGTTACATTATTTCTTTGCTTTAATCAATCTTGCAAAGGGATAAAATAGTTACATTATTTCTTTTCTTTAATCAATCTTGCTTGGTGTGTCTTGCTCACATTGGAAAATTGGCTAAAATTAATCTCACACATTTTGATTTGGGCTCTAAAATAAATGTCTTTTAATCCCCAAGATCTACTTACATATGCTCTCCTCTCACACCCAACGGTGATCTTTTTTTTTCTTTTTAGGGGGGGAGACATAGAAAAGTGATCACTCTAGGGGGTGACCTCAACTCCCATGTTCCAACAAAGTATAAATAACGAGGGGTGAATCGAAAGACACACCTCTTGGAAATGGAATCTTGTCAATCTAGGCTAAGCCTTTAAGAACTTTATACCTTAGAGAAGTGAAGGTGAAGAGTGGGTTATCCTCTCCTCTCGGCTTCTTGAAATTATTCCCTTTCATCTATGGATTAGGCCTCACATACCCTTATGGTATATCTAGATGATACTCCTAATTGAGCTTGTAAATCCTAGTCAAAACTTATTGGCTATACCCACTTTAGTAAGCTTGTTAATGTGTCTTGTGTGTTTGATTGTTTAGATCACCATCTCCACGTAAAACTGAAGGGGAGATGTCCATTCAAAATTGAGCCTAGGATATTATCTTTTTCATTATATCTTTGTGTGTTTCTAATTTTTGAACAAATTAAAATAAATTAAAATAATTAAAAATCAAAGGTAAAATATCAAACTATCATATGTATCAAACTATTGAATAAACAAAGCTTAAATAGGTCTTTTATTGGCATTGTCATATTGTCCTTGATATTATTTGAGGAGTGGACAAGTTTCATGGAAAGTGCTCAAGTGTGATGTGTTGAAGCATATTAGGGAGTGTTTGGTTTTCCAAAAAAATAAAACAAAACATGTATTTGCAACTCATTTGTTGTAGACCTTGCCCATTCCAAATTAGAAATGGGATTATCTCCATCAATTTTATCACATGACTATCGAAGGTGCAAGGTAAGGATTGTATCTATGTGATTGTTGATAAGATCACTAAATATGATCATTTGTATGTTATTTCTTCAGAGTACAAGGCTCCACAAGTGGTTGACCTATTCTATATAGAGGTTTTTAAACTTGATGGGTTGTTAAGTAACGTTGTAACTGACAAGGACAATAGGTTTATTAACTTACTTTGGAAAGAGATATTTCAATTAATAGGCACAAATTGACCTTGAGCACTAGCTATCATCCTCAAACTAATGTAAAAATGAAAATTGTGAACAAATAGATAGAAGGTTACTTAAGGAACTATGTCACAGGAGAAAAAAAAACGCGAGTCAAATTTTTACACCTTTGAGAGTATTACTACAATTCTACCCACCATATGTCTATAGGTATGACACCTTTCAAGGCACTTTATGGTTATGTTGTTATTACATTCATGGATTTGACTCTTTTAGATAGTAGAGTACCAAGAGCTAAAGATTTGATTTAGTGAAGCCTATAAATTATGAAGGCGCTCAAAGAGAACCTACAAAAATCCCAAAACCAAAAAAAGATGTATGTTGACTGTCACCAAATTGAGAGAGTTTTTGAGGTGGGAGATATGGTATTCTTGAGGTTACAACCCTACAAACAATATACCCTCAAGGGAAGTGGTGTTGAGAAGTTGAAACCACAATTTTATGGACCTTATAAAATAATAAGAAGGATTGGTGAGGTTGCATATGAGTTGGAGCTTCTAGTCAATAGAAAAATTCATAATATTTTCCATGTATCATACTTAAAGTAGGCCCTTGGACAACAAGTCACACCACCACTTGAGCTGCCACTGCTTGATGATGAAGGGAAATTGATTTAGGAGCCCGAGGCAATTTTGAATGTGAGAAAAAAGTTGAGAAACAAGGTCATTCTAGAATATTTGGTGAAATAGAAAAAATTGCCTATGGAGGATGCTACTTGGGAGGGGGTGGAGATCTTTGGTCACCCATGTCTAAAATTTCTTGGGATAATTAATGTTTGGGAAAAGAGGATTGGAATGTCCCTTTTGCCTAGGTGGCATTATGCCATTTAATTTTTTTTTTTAAAGTGTTTTTAAAAACTATAAATAATAGTTTTGATAAAGATAAAGCAGGAAGGACCCGAACCCATTACAAAATAACCATAGAGGTTAAACAAAAGGGTATCACAAGGAGTGAGACAACAAGAAAGAAAAAGAAACAAGAACAGAAAAAAGGAAAACTAACACCCAACAACAACAAAGAGAGGACCATTCGGAGACTAGCAACCCATAGAGATCAAAATTATTGTTCATCGAGAAGATGGAGGCCTTTTATAGCTTGCCACTCCTTGGTGAGACACTACAACTTGTATTTGAAAGATAATGCATTGGGACTCTTTTTACCAATTTTCTCCAAGGAGGCAGACATGGATTTCTCTACAAATTTTTCTTTTTTGTTACAGTTGGAGGGGACCAACAAAATCCTTATCCATTGTTCTCTTTGTTTTGTAATTTTTGAGCTCCTATTGAAACACTTAGGTGGTAAAAATCGCGTTCTTCATAGTTTCTTTACTGTAGTTAATTATCTCCTACAAGTTGAACACATTCTTCTCCTTAATAATTATATTATTAATAATAAAATTAAATTAAATATATATATATCTATATATATATTTAAAAATCCTAGCCAACTTGTTTGGTATTTTTGGCACCAACTAAGGAGGTTGTAAATTTGGTTGACTTGTTTTATTGGTCAAAATACCTATAAATAGAGTCTTGTTGGTTGGGTGATACATATGGAATACTAATGAGATTTTTGGGAGCCATATCCTAATTTTTTGCTTGTTGGGACAAAGACCCTAGCAACAATTCAGATTGGGATGAAACCCTTGACCTAATCTTGCCAATTTTCCTTCTAATTTGCATATCCAACTATGGAGTTCATCTTAACCATGTGTAGGAATTGATTTTCAAGTGAAGATCCACACTTGGGAGGTTTGGAGAGACCATTAAAGCACTTTTAGGTCATTAGGTCACTCATTTGCCACTCTTGGAAGGTTTTTTACACCTATATCATTCATAATGCTACCTTTACAGACTTGGCACATAGTCTTGTGAAGGCATTGGAGCCTAGTTAGAGACCCCACACATACCATTAGGATAAATTTGGAAGTATATTTGTAGATGCTCAAATTATCCTGATTGATATCATGCACTCGAGTCTAATTCACTAACACCAATTCTTCCTTAATCATTTCTTTACTAACCATTTAATTGAATAATCTTTATTTGATTAAATTCATTAAATTCCTCCACATTCCTCTTTTAATTAAATAAATCAACTTTATTTAATTAAACCCTAAGGTCTTCATTTAATTAAATAAATCAATTTTATTTAGTTAAATCCTAAAGTCATCTCTCTTAATTATATAAATCAACTTTATTTGATTAAATATAATGTTTTTTTTTTTTTCGACTACAGGAATCAGGTAGCACGACCCCCTATAAGCTGTAGTGTGCCTAGTAAACTTTTTAACGTGACTGGTAGCACTGGCACGACATGCCCTCCAGTACTACAGGGGTGGGGGAGACTAGACCTCGTGACCAACCTCTTGCAATGGGAAAGATTATTAAATATATAAATATAATGTTCTTCATTTAATTGAAAAAATCAAATTTATTTAGTTAAATTACTAAACCTCCCAACTATCCTCTCATTTGATTTAAATAAATTTTTAAATATCTAAATAAAATGTCATATCAACTAAATTCCATCTAAGTTGATTAAATCCTAGTTAACTCCTAACACTAATCCTCCTTTCCTCTAGCTTTTGCAACTTGCACATGTAAATCAATTTATTTGATTTATTAATTCCTGTATTTCCATGGCATATCCTTGGAATATTCCACCAATTTGAAATCTACCTCCCAAAGGACTTTTTTCCTCCAACATGGCATTAAAGGCTCTTACATGTCCTTTTCTTGAACCAACTTGGCATTAAATCCTCTTACAACTCCTCTTCCACAATCCATCTTTTGAATTTTAAATTCCACCTACATGCATTCAACATGCACATTGTTCAAAGTGTGCTCCACTCTCCTTCATTAACATGTTGACAAGTGGCACAAAGCCATTGGTTCAAGTTTAATCCCACATTCTTCCTATTCTTCAATCATCCACCCTTCTTTCCTATAAATAGAGGACTTCTCTATTGATGTAGGATCCACAACTTCATGCAAGGTTATTATCTCCAAGTTTAGGCAAGTTCATCTAGAATTTCATCTAAGTTATCATAGCACTTATCGCCCATAGCTAGGTTATTGATATTTTTGGCATCAAGAATCACATGTTCATCATCAAAGCTTGTCAAGGGATTGGGAAAGGGTTTCTTTCCACATCAAAGAAGCACCAATTCCCCCATGGGATGTTGGTTTGAGCACTTAGAATAGAATTTCATTAGCTTTTATTTGTTATTTTGGCTTTGATTTAAGTGTTCTTGTGTTTAAATGAATTTCATGGGGAATGTTTGTTTAGACTTGTTTATTGACTAATGTTTGGTTGTTTGTTCATGTTTGAACAAGTCTAGACTAAGCATTCACATTTTGGCACTAGAAAACAAAGGTTTGGGAGATCTCCCATGAGGAGTTTATCATTGTACCCCCTAAATTGGATGCCCTTACTACGAACCTTTGTTTAGAATCCAAAATCCCAATATTTGTTGGCGTCAGGAGGTCGGACCTCCGGAGCCATCCCACATACTTGTGATTCTTTGTAGAGATGAAAATTTTTTCATGGCAGATTTATGAGAACTAAAGCTTGGTTGACCCATAGAAGTGAGTGTTGTGGAGGGGAGCCAATGTGGTCAAGCTTCTAGTCATCCACTTTGAATAAGCATAGCTAGATTTATCCAAGTGGGAATTCAACAAATATTTTCTTTTCCATCCTAGGGTTGTGCAATCTTTGAGTCAATTAAACACATTGCTTGGATCCAAAATCTTGAAAACAAACATTCAACAAGAACATCAAATTTCAAACCTTTAGAAGAAGCAAATACCTTTGAAAATCCAAGTACTACTGCTTGTCCCTAGGGATTTCATCCCTAGAGACTTCTAAGTATTTGGGTTTATATCTTAATTTTCTCTTTAAAGTCAACATTAGGGAACTATTTCCTTGGTTCTCTTGATTTCCACATAATGGAATTTGTGGGATGAAAATAAATTGAGACATTAGACATTTAGTTTGAAAAGCTAAGAAAGAAAGTGTTTGTGGTAAAAGGAATTCATTAAGCAAAGATAAAAGACACCTCACACATGTGTTTTCTCAAATGATTTCCCACAAGATCAAAGTTCCAAAACCAAAGTCTATCAATTGAAACAAACATCTCAGTCCAAAAAATCTCAAGAAATGTCAGTATATGCTTTACACAGTTAGAGAAAGATTTCTTTATAACTTTTAAAAAATTTCATCAAAGGATAACCCAAACTTGTACTCATTCTATTATTGTCAAAATCCAAGTCTTTTTCAATGTTTTGAGTATCTCACTTTGTAGAGTTAACAAGTTCCTGGAAGTATAGCATGTTCTTCAGTACCTAGGTCTTGTAAACAAAAGTCTCTCTAGGTTCACCTAGGATCAACACTTTCATCCATCCCCCAAACATCAATCAAAACCCATCTCACAAATAACTCTTAAAATCTTGGAGAAAATCCTTCATACTAGACTTTTGGTAAATCAAATCAAAATCATCTTGTTTGACTAAGTGTGTATGGATGCATCCTTCTTCATACACTTAGTTAAATTATCAACTTGTGGAAAAATTTATTCCAATACATCTAACCTCTTGGAGTTTATGAGTTCATTATCAAATCCAAATCAAATCCAAATCAAATCCAAAATAAAAAATACAAAGTACTAAAGTCTAGTATCTCCTTCAAAGTTTCTTAAGAGCTCAATTATTCACACCACTCATTTTTTATCATCTCATCACCACCCTTTGATCCTTAAAATCTTAGACTTTCATTTTTGTACCTAAATTTTAGACCAATATAAGGAGTTAGAGGTTCACCTTCCATATTCTTGAAAATTGATCCTTATTTTATGGTCTAAACTAGATCTCAACACAAGAAGAAAATGGAAACAAACAAACAAACATCCACTTCAAGTGACTTGAGTCAAACTGCATCTAAAATCAACCCCATTAGATCTAGCAATCCCCCACTCAATCTTCCTCAACTTCCACAAGATCTTCAAGAGAGAGGTTTCCAAGTGGAGGATATCACCAACAATGTCTTAGGAATGACTCAAGATGAAATCATAGAAATGGTCCAAAATCTTGAAAATCACAAAATTGTCAACACAATGATGAGACTTAATCCTTCACAATACATGTTAGAATTGGCTAAAGAGGGGGCTAAACTCCCTTCTGACTATGATGTAAGCTTTATTGTGGAGAAACCTCTTGGGATTATGCTGTCAATCTCATTCACACCTTCCTTCTAAAGCATCTTCAACCCATCCCACAACCAATTTCATCTCATGCTCCAAGTCAACCCATAGTTACCAAGGGGATTTCATTGCTTCATGCTCTTCAAACACATCCCCTTGTAAATAACCAAGAATTGGATACAAACACCATCTTGGGTCAATCCATCCCTCAAGATCCGAAACACCCATATGTTCCACTTATCTTTCATGACACCAACAATCCATCCACCTTCTCTGCAATGTTGGCATATTCCCTTAACACACAAGTCTCTCTCCCCATTACTTCACAAGGATAAGGAGGACTATTTGGACAAGGGGGAATCTTTGATCCCTCATCATCACTTTCTCAAGGGAACACACCACCCATCTTCCCACCATTTCCACCTCTACCATTGACATCCACACCAATTCTCAATTTAGGGCAACCCCCTTTTACCAATTCTCAATCAAAAAAATAAAAGCAATCCTTCAATCATGAATCAAATTGACATACCAAATCCTTCGATCATTCCACTAATATCGCAACACCAGATGGCACCAATCCAAATGACACAGCCAATCACTACACCATCTATAATTGTGGTCTCCCAAGGACCTAGCATATCCACCACACAATCTACAACACAACCCCCCATCATCAATCCAACAACACCTCAAAAAAATCTCATCACAACATCTCATACCATTCCAAATCCTCCACCTCCACCACTAAAACCACACATGGAAAATCAATGTAGTATCACATTGCAAGTTGTCCAACAAGCTTATCAAAAGGAACTTCAATAATTTCAAAATCAACAAGCTACACAACTAGCCACCCAACAAGCGCAAACACAAAAAGCACAACAAGTTGCCCAAGTCCAAGCTTTATTACAACAACAAGTTGCCTAAGCTGTGTACGCAACACAAGTTGCACAGGTTGCATAGGCTTCCCAGGCTGCACAAGCCGCCCAACAAGCTCAAGCTTAGGCACAAGCCCAATATCAAGTACAAAAATCTCTATCACAAGCAAAATATGAAGCAAAACAAGTAGCTCAACAACAAGCCTATCAACAAGCTTTGCAACAATACCAAGTGCAACAAGAAGCAACTCAATTACTAGCCCAACAACAAGCATTGTTGGCACAACAACAACAAGAGCAACAACATGAATTGTTTGCACAACAATAATTTTAGGCATACCAAAAAGCATTGGTTGCACAAAAAAGTTTGCAACACCCTCCCATAAACACCCAAAATAACCTACCCATCACTCAAACAATCAAACCCTTTCAAAACCCATTTATCCCACCACTCGATCTGCAAATTGATGTGTCTGTGCAAATCAAATTACTCTCATGACAAGTGCTAAACCTCCAATCTAGGAAGACAATGAAAACACCAAGAAATTTGTGCCCTTATTCATTTGATAGAAGCATTGTGATGGTTCCATTCCATAAAGGATTTGAAATTCCTAAATTTGACAAATATCATGGGACGGGTAATCTTGAAGATCACATCAGGGAATTCTAGGTACATTGTATGGAAGTTGCATTTGACGACACTTGTCTAATGCAACTATTCCCTCAAAGTATGGTTGGACTAGCAATGGAATGGTTCTCTCACCTTCCTCCTAAAATCAAAAAGTTCCAAGAAATTGTGGATACATTCCTACAGAACTACACATTCAACATAGGCATGGATGTGAGTCTAGAGGAACTATCTACTCTCAAACAAGCTAAGGTGATAAAATTCACATCCTTCTTACAAAAATGGTGATCCAAGGCCAACGGGAGTAAATGGACTATGCCAGAAGAACAACAAATTTGCACTATCATCGGTAATCTTGAAGGAACCTTGTCCTTCCATCTAAAAATGCAATGCATCAACACATATGACTAGTTTGTTAGAAACCAAGATCAGATTTGCAAACCAAAATATCCTTCCACAAAAGAGAAAACCAAAAAAAGTAGAGAGGTTGCAAAAATATGTGCAACATAATATTGTTCAAGAATTCAATAATTACATGATTATGATTTGCTTTATAAAAGCAAAGATGCATAACCCTAATCTTATCTTGAGTAACAAGATAGCTCAACAAGATAAGGATGACAACTAATTAACCTAGGAATTAAATAATTACCTAAGCAAAATTATGTAAAGTGTAATTAAATATTAATTACACCAACACCCCCCCATAAGTGCAACTTAGGGAGACTAACAAAGCATGCACCTAAAACTAAGATGAATGCAAGAAAGCATGAATGGGTCCCGACAACAAGGCCTAATCAGGTATCCATGCACAAATGCAATAATGAGGTAGAGAAGGAAAACCCAGTGGGACAAAACTCCCCTACAATGAAATGACTGCTGCAAGAAGCACTAGAAGAACATTGTGGAGTAACACTAGAACCGCAATCTGACAAGCAAGGAAAGATACTTCTATCTACAACTGAAACCAAAATTGGAATCATGATAATGTGACAGCAGACCCAATGCCACGAAACACTGGAAAACTCACAAACTGGAACAACCCTAGAATCTATGAAGCAATAGTAGATGCAATGATGGGATAATCTGGAAATCGTGTATATGAATGTCGATGCCAAACTGAGACTAAAAATCTTCCATGGGAAGGAGTACCATGAAGACTCTGGAACATTAACCATAAAAACATGTCCCTCAAACTAAGATGGATCCAATGCGGATCATTAACCATAGGCTCTCAATCTAAAGTGTGAACCGATGTAAATCTGATATGTGTCAAGCTAATAGCAAAAATGTGGCCAAAAGAAACTAGGAAACTAGATAACCCATACGAGTTGCCAACAAAACAAGATGAAGATGGCGATCAAAGTGCATGCACACTCTAATCAGATTTAATATGCAAGAAACCCCCCTGATGGAACTTTATCTCAGTTCATTTATTACAATAACCCAATGATTGTAAAAGGAGAAAATGCTAAATGTGCCTAAACAAAAAATAACATGATGTGGTACTGAAATGAAGTACAAATATTCAAGTTTCACCTTTCCAATTGCCAAAACATCCAAGTAATCTCCAAAAACCCATCAGGACAAATCTAGAATAATGATAAACTTGGGATAGATACAAAAAAAAGTACATGGGCAACAAAATAGAGCTCCTCAATACCTTTCCAATGCCACAAATAAGACAAAAATCTGAGATCGTGGCAAAAAGTTATGAGCTCGGAAGCCCAAAATGAAAATTTGAATTCAAACAGAAATAAATGAAGATAAATAGAAAAATACTATAAAATAAACTACACCACTAGAAAGTGCTCAGAACCAGCTTTTCGGCGATATCTCATTTGCCTGATTTCGATACCGTATGCCCAAGTTATGACCAAAAGAAAAAACTGCTCCTTTAGGAAAAATCAGGGCTTGGAGGGGGCTTGGAGTGTTGTACGACTGGGTGACGTCAACACTTCACTGGATTAAATTTGATGGCCATCTGGTTGTCGCAGAAAAAATTCCCCCTGCAAAGAAATTGACATCTGTCATAAAGAATATTCTAAAGAATCTTGGGAGATTCAATTTGACGGTATATTCTCTAGAATCTAAAGATTCCCTATTGATTTTCCACTGGTATTTGTTTTTGAATCGGCTGACTAAGATTTTTGACTGTTGCTGGAATTTCTTTTATTGCCGCTGATAGGTGGGGTTCATGGAAAAACTTGCCACCAGATTGATTGAAGGCTACTGGAAAGACTAGAGAACGTCGGCCGATTATTGGGAGCTACCGCTGGTGAAAGAAGAAGCTGCCGACTGATGATTGAAAACTGTCGATGGCTTAAAAATGCCAATGTACAAGGGGCTCGCATAGGTACAGGGTGAGTAGGCCTATGCAGTACAAACCCTGCGCAGGCTTGAAAGCCTTTTCCTTTTCAAAAAAAAACTTTTGCATGATTGTTTTCAAAAAAAAAAAATTCTTTTTTTTGTTGAAAAAAGGATAATGTAATTTTTTTATTTTACATTAAAAATATTTAAAAAAACCTATTTTTTTTTTGAGAATCATGCACAGGGGCAGTACATAGACTGTACGACCTCTGTCACAATTTTTTTTTGCCTCAGAAGCTCCTGACGTCAAAATAGGGCGTATTATATATCATTTTTCATCTCTCAGATGCTTTGGATCTGATGGCAAGGTCTGATCTGCCTGAAAATGCACTAGAAGTGTCGCAACTCCCAGATCTGACAAATCTTCAAACCCTCATAACTGTGGCATAAAATGTTGGATTTAGGCAAAACAAAAGTCGATCTTAACTTTTTTGATAGCCCTAAACTCGAATATGAGCTCAAATTTCCTCCAACGTGCATCAAAAGTAACCATGCAAGAGCACCCAAATAGAAAGAAAAACTCAAGGTATGAAACCCTTGAGGAATCCCAAACAAACTCTGCAATGAATCTCTCCAGAAATCTAAGAAGGGGCTGCAAATCAAGGCTCTGATACCATGTTAGAAACCAAGATCAGATTTGCAAACTAGAATATCCTTCCACAGAAGAGAAAAACAGAAAAAGTAGGGAGGTTGCAAAAAGATGTGCAACATAGAATTATTCAAGAATTCAATAATTACATTATTATGATTTGCTTTATAAAAGCAAAGATGCATAACCCAAATCTTATCTTGAGCAACAAGATAGCTTAACAAGATAAGGATGACAACTACTTAACCTAGGAATTAAATAATTACCTAAGTAAACTTATGTAAAGTGTAATTAAATATTAATTACACCAACGCAGTTGATTCCCAAGGTGATCAACATCGAAAGAGCCCTTATCACACAAGGGGGGACACCCACTCATCAAGACAACTGCCCATCAACAAGTTATAATGAAAAAACCTCACACATAGGAAAAGAACAAGAATGTCACTAGCGATGGCATCGTTGATGCCAAAGTTGTCATCAATGCACCAAGACAAAACACACAATCATATCAACAACCACAAACCAATAACTGAAACAACACACAAGCCAACACAGTATCACAACCACCCAATAATAAGTGGTCAACAATCTGAATAATCAAGGGGGACCACCCCCATGAAACAAGTATCCCACCAAACAAAAATACACACCTCTTGGGGAATCAATCAAATCTGTCATGAAAAAATTGGTACAGGAGAATCTCATTAAAATACTCATTTATGAGAATTATCAGGAGCCCCAAGTGAAACAGCCGTGGTATAACAAAAATATCCTTTGCGATTTTCATAAAATTAAGGGGCACATGATTGCCAGTTGCATGAGATTTTGATCCAAGACCTTATCAATGACAAAACCATAAATGTTGAACAACTTGCAAGAAAACAAGACCTTAAGATATACACAAATCTAATGCTAGATCACAATAAAGGGAACAATAATGGAAAGGAAAAGTATAAGAATGAAAACCATGCTTACAACCATGTTGTTGCATCCTTCGATGAATGGGTCACTATTTTCAACGTTAAGGGAGCTAGAGCTAACTATGGAGTCACCACACACGGTGGAAGAGTTACCATTCCTAGACCATCACAACCATCCAAGGCACCAACCTCTAATCTAAAATCCATTCCCAATGGTTATAATGTCTTGGAGTAGCTGAAAAGAACCCCTGCTTAGATCTCCATCATAGAGTTACTAAAGATCTCACTTACACATAGAAAAATCCTAGAGGAAGCATTGGCTTCATCCACTATCCCCATACATCTTGATGCAAATAAATTCCAACCTATGGTCGAAAACATCACCACGCCACATCTCCTAACATTTTCTGATCAGGACCTCCCAACACAACTATCTCATAACTGTGCAATCCATCTCGAGGTCCTTGTCCATAAGAATAAAGTCAAAATAGTCTTGGTGGATGGGGGTGTAGGTTTGAATATTTGTACTCTCAAGCTACTAAAGAATTTGGGATTCTCTGAGGATGTCATTGCAAAAGGTAAGGGTATTACAATCAGGGCATATGATAATCAAGAAAGAGTGTCTCAAGGTACTATTCAACTCCCTATTCAAGTAGGGCCAACTATCATGGAAACTACTTACCAAGTCCTTGATCTAGAATTACCTTATAATATCCTCCTAGGGTGCCCATGGAATCATGGGATGCAAGTTGTCGCCTCTACCTTCCATCAATGTGTCAAGTTTCCATATCAAAATCAAGAGGTCACAATTCATGGTGATCTCGAGGCATTTTATTATTGCAAGAATCTAGAAGAAAAGTACTACAAGATCCCTCAAGTCTTAAAGAATGATGAAGGCCCTATGACTCGATATGTAGACCCATCTACCTTAGCCTCCACTTTTGAGACAAAGAAACCTGCCATTCCTGACATCTCTGATATCAAAGTCATTATCCAAGACAATGGGTGTGGGGATTATATAATGAAGAAGAGTGCCTTTGTAGTAAGAGGGTTATCGTAATCTCCTAGGTCTCACAGGAAGCCCCAGCTGGTTGAAACATCATCCCAAACCTTCAAAGAAAAACCCTCCAGATTCAAAAGGTGGGGAGACCTAAGTTAGGAAGTGGTGGACGAAAAGGATATATCAAGTCTGTTGTACCAAGATGAAAGGCTAGTGTCTGATCTTCCCATGGATGATAATAGCAAAGGACTACAAATAATGCAATGATGGGGCTACAACAAAAACAAGAAACTCAAATAAAATGATAATGGCCTACTAGAACCTATCATTCCTGAGAAGCGAATAAAGAATTTAGGCCTTGGATGTACTACTTTGAAATTAACCATACTTGGAAAAGGTGCCCTAGTTAGAAAAGTCAAAGCTTCCCCCTCGGTTTCGGTATCAATTACTTATCCTTTTGATGACCCCCTAACTAATCTACCCATGCTATTCAAGATTTCCTCTCTTCTCATGATTAGTACCCTATCTTTTGAACCAAGTAGCCAAACCCATGAGCCAAACTTAGTCTATCTTCAACTCATCGATTATGACCAACGAGGACCACTGATTTTAGACATGTTCATAAATGATGAGGCTCTCTCGAAATTCATGGGATTGCAGGATACTATACCATGCAGAGATCACAAAGTTGGGTTCGACATTGAGCTACACACACATGCCTATTATGGGGAAACAATTGAATCCCTTAGTCGCAAAAGTAAAAATTTAAGAATAATATCAAGGTTTTTGAGTGAAAATCACACTGTGACACTCTCTAACTCAAAAATAGTAAAAAAAACGACGCATCCAATGGTGAAAACCTCTCAGAGGCGCTAGAGGATGAGGGATTCAATCTTCCCCTTAGTGCTATTTGTATACACATAAAAATGGTTTGGATAATCTAATTAATTAAATATGATTTATTTGATTAATTAACCTTAAATTCCTCTACTATTGAATAAATAGAAATATTTATTTATATAGTTCACATTTTAATTCTTCTATTTCTTCTATTATTTCATCTTAATTAAATAAACAAGTTCACATACTTTGTTTCATTTAATTATTCATTTCTTCCATTTTTAATTTAATAAATAGACTTCTATAGTTTGTTTGATTAAATTTAATATCTTATTTCTTCCTAAATTTGAATAAATCCAAATATTCAAATATATTCATATTTCTATAGCTCATCATATTTTACCTACCAAATTAGATATAAAACATCTAATTTAATTCAATTGGCATTCATGGGAAAGCCGTGGAGACAAATTGGAGACAAACTTACAGGAAATCCTCTTTAATCTCCTTCCTCTGATTCTTCCTATCCTTTGAAAATATTTTTTTTTCTGGGGAGAAACAATCCCCATGATAAACTTAGACTTCTTCATATCTCACCATTCAATCTCCAGATCAAATCCAGGCCTTTGCTGTGCTGCCCCTTTGCAAATTTGTTGTCGTAAATCTATAAATACAACCTTTTGAAGTAGGAAATAGATCCCCAACTTTGTGCAAACTTACTCTGCAAAAACAAAAATTGAGCAATTAAGCATTCAAGCATTTAGCAATAGCAATCAATAGAATCATAATAATGGCATTCCATTTAGATTCATCATAGTTTACTGTAGCTTCCGTTTATCATATTCATGTCAATTTAGATTATAGTAGCTTCATTATTATCGTTCAGATATCACCATATAGGATTAGATTATTGCATATGGCAACATCTCATTCTCTAGATTGGAATTTTAATAGAAACAATGCTTACCAAATCTGAGAGCCCCATGACTTGATAAATCTTTAGAGATAGGGAAAAATATGATGCTTTCAATAGATTCTTGCTTTAAATTAGTTTAAATATTGTTGAATCTTTGATATAATGTCTTATTAAGAAGTGTTGTTTGTTATTTTATTCATTGCTTATTCCACACTTACATTTTGGCGCCCACCATGGGGCCTCTAACCCCATGTTTTAACATTTTTTTTTGAAAAGTGTTCATATAGGATATTGGAGTGTTTCTTTTAGTGTGATTGAGAGATTTTATGGCGCATCCATTGAAAAATTTAGCGCATTTGATGACTATTTCAGCACATCCATTGAAAACTATAGCACATCTGAAGATTGTTTCAACACATCAACTAGAAACTCCTAGCACGATTGACTGTTCCCTGTTCAACTCTATTTAGCACATTTGATCAATTCAGTAGTGCATCTGACAAATTATGTGGTGCATCCAATTGATCCTGTAGCACATCTGATCAATTATATGGTGCATATTACCTCTATTATAGCGCATTTGTAAATAGTTGTCTAGATCCAACACGACCGCGGCCAATGATTTCATTACTGGTTTTGGATTAAAATACACCATCCTAGGGTAGTCATCATACATTTGCTATCTTGGTTAAAATTAACATCATATCTTTTGTGAAGCAATATCTTCACTAGGAAGCAATATCTTCACGTAGAATAGCAAACAGTCATTTGGGTTTTAAAACTGAACATTGTTTACTATGATTGTGCGGCGATAGGCCTATGTTCTCCCCTTAATTAGGTGATCAAAATGCTAGACTCATCTTTTAATTTCATGCACTTTATGCTTTGTTAAATCCTTTAGAAGGCCTTTTGTAGTGGGAAAAAGTACTCACCCTACGAGAATGACCTAAGTGGGAACAACCAAAGCTAGGTTTTGCAACCCACTATAAAACAAAAGTGAATATGCAGTAACCCATATTCAACGGAAGTGTGCAAGATAATCATCCCCAAAATCCGTATTCTAAATATTGGGAGGTCTCTTGAGGGAGTTTATCATTTGCTGCTCTAAATGGATACCCTATCTATGAACTTTAAGTTAGTATCCAACTTGTCAATTTTTGAACATTGTAATACTCACGATGCAAGGGGAGGGAAGAATCTACCACCAAGACACTCACCATATAATTTCCAAGGACCATTTTCTCAAGGGATCAAGAAATCTAACTTTAAGTATGCGCTTAGAAAAGGAAAAAATAGGGCGCCCTCTAGGGGGTGACACAACTGTGTGAGTTGACATAGTTTTAAGATGTGGGTTGTTGAGTATTATGATGACCTTTTTGACCTTCAGATTGAGTCTACTTGAAGTGTATTCTTTGTCAAAATACCAATGAAAATCAAGAAGAATCATGTTTGGTTTTTGAACATACACTTATTGTTTAGATTCTAAAACTTAAAAACAATTGTTTTATAATTGCTTGTTGTGTTTACAAATCATTGATTTAGATAAAGATCATCTAGAAATACACAAAGAGTTAGACAAATAAAACTGTGGAATTTATGATTAGGGATTAGAAATCCACAACATTTGTCAAGAAATCCCTTGTAGAAAGAGTCAAGAAACCAACGAATCAACTTAGCTACAATTTTTTTTGGAAAGAAGACAATTTTTATATCAAAGTAGGAAAGTCTTTATTCAACATAGAAGTTTCATCCATAGGTTTCATGACTTTTCTAGGGGATATACTGATGATTTGGCTATAGAACCTTTATATTCACAAGCTTATTTCCAACGAAGAGCTTTTTCACAAAAACATAATCATAGTAAACCGATTCGTCAGTCTTTCATCCCACAACCAACAATAGAATATTCCAACATGCCAAATCAATTCTTACAATAGAGAAAAAACTTGGAAACATTAGGCTTGTCATAAAAAATAAGAGATTTACCAACAAAAAATATCCTATCAAAATACCCCAAATTTGGAAAATTACACCCAAAAGTCAATCCCTTTACTAAGAAAAACCAAACAACACCGTGAAGTCCCAAAATAACACATCTACCAGATACTTTAGTGTATACACCCTATCTTTTAGCACATCTATTGTTCAAATAGCGCATTCACAGTCTGTTTCAATGCATCAGACAAATCTTATAGCGCATTTGTAGTCTATTACCAAAACTTACCAGTATAAAAAATTACCAGTATCTTAGCACATATACCTTGTCTAGCAGTGCCTTTACCATATCTTTTAGCACATCCATAGTTTTTTTTAGCACTTCTACCCTTTGTAATAGTGCATCCATAGAATAAGAAAATAAAGAGCTATTAGAGACCTCTGTCAGACTTTTGACATCGAAAAATTAGGTTTTTATTAGACAGAAACATTTTCACCATCGAGACATTGTCTTAAACCTAAAACAAATAGGATCTTAGAATTCAAAGCTCTTTCAAGTTAAACTTAGATCTTGCAACTATAAAGTGTCCAACTATCAAACACAAATCTTGGTTATTAGGTTAAGTTTCATTAGGATTTTGTCATCCTATAATCACAAAATGAAACACAATAATCATATTTTTAACTTAGTCTTATCAATAGAATATATCATTCTATTTAACTTTGGTAAAATCCAATTGACACTCATCCAAACACAAAACATCAAAGTTTAGTGAGAAAAACAAACACTTGTATGCCAATTTTGACAAGGTTACAAAGACAAAAACTTAGGGAAAAGGAAATTGGAACATCAAATATCATGGCTGAAGAAAATCCTTTTCACAAATTCTACCAAAATGATACAAATGAAATAACCCAAGAAGATATCCAAACTGCACAACAAGAACCAAACTTCCACAAATTCATGGAAAAGGTTTTGGAACAGGATATGGAAAAATTCCTTTTGATGCTAGCTAAATTAGGTGCCAAACTTCCAAAAGAATTGGCATCAATTGACTGAAAGAAGCACCTAAAATATTTGAAACTGAATCACACAACACACAAAACATAGATCAAGTGGTTTCCCTAACACATAAAATGCAAAACTTACAACAACAACTCCAAAATATGCAAAAAGGAACCACAAAGAGGTACTCATTACAAGACATTTTTCCTTATTATTTTGATCCAAGTGTGGACATGATACCATTTCCTAGACATTGTGAATTCCCAAAATATGACAAATACAACAGTAAAATAGATCCAATTGATCATGTGAGGGAATTTAGAACCATGAGTATAGAATTTTCACAAGAAGACACTTATCTAATGAGGTTATTTCTAAGGAGCTTAGGAGGTCAATGTATGGAATGGTTTTCTAAACTAAAAGTAGGAATTCTATCATTTGAGGAACTAGTCAATAGGTTTATCTCACAATTTTCCTTCAATATTCAACATGAGGTAACAATAAAAGAAATTTACAACATGAAACAAAGGAAAGGTGAAAATTTCCTCTCATTTCTACAATTATTGCGAAGGTTGTTTGCTAGATGTCCTCATTCTATACCTAAAGAAGAAAAGATGAAACTATTCACTGACAATCTAATTGATGACATGAGCTATAGGCTTGAACTACACCTACATTTTAGAAAGTGATTGAAAATGGGCTCAAGATTGAAAAAGCCTTAGTCAAAAGAGGAGTGATAAAACATTACAATGAAGGATCAAACGATACAAATTCCTCAAATCACTATGGAAACAACGACAAACCTAAGTTTTGGAAAAAGAATAGAAATACTAGAAACAATGATGCTATGAATGAAACACAAAATTCAAAACCAATATTTAATTTGACAGCAACCACTGCAAAGAACAATCAAAACAATGACCAAAACATCAATTAGAATGTCAATAAAAAAAATAATCCAAACAATGGAGAATCTAAACCACGGTCATATCCAAAACCATCAAATCAACGAAGATTCACACCATTGGGGCAAACATGAGAATCAACAATGAGAGAAATTATTGCAAATGAACTTATCACCTTACTTGAAACAAGGAATTGGGAAGGAAAATTCAAACCATCTTGGTGGAATGATGTTGACTACTATAACTTTCATAAAAATAATGGACATAAGACAAATGATTGTATGTAATTGAAACACATAGTACAAGATTTGATTGACAACAAGAAAGTGTTTGTAGAAGGTCCTCAAACCAACAATGATCATGGTGCATTTAAAAATCATTTACCAAATTATGAAAAGGGAGAATCTTCTTCTACAAATGTTAAAGGTAAAAATGTAAACTACATTTATGACAACACTATTCATTGTATCTCTATAGTTGAGAATAATGATGTTGCTAACAATCAAACTATTAATGTAGAAACCAATGACATCATACCAATAGATATGATCCCAAACATGGATACATCCAACAATCAGATAAATATCATAAAAATCAGGGAAAACCAAAGTTATCAACTAATCAATGTGAAAACAAGGGGGCAATCGAAGTTAATATTGAAAGGAGTTTCATCTAAAACCATTGCTACCCCTTCAAATCAATACAACATCATCAATCAACTGCAGAAAATACTAGCACAAATATCAATTTTGGAACTCCTTAAAATCTCACCATCTCATAAGGAAGTTTTGGAACAAGCTCTTCTGGCCACAATAGTACTCAATAATCTAGATGGTTTTCAATTCTAGGCTATGGTGGGACACTTAACCATGCCTCATTGCTTATCATTTTTAGAACAAGATGATGTGTCACTTACTCATCCGCACAATTCCACTTTTCATATTGAAGTCTTAATACACAAAAACTGAGTAAAATGTGTCTTAATAGATGGTGGAATTGGTTTAAACATTTGCACTTTAAAATTGATTTGTGCACTAGGTTATTCTGATAATACTATTGATGCTAGAAGGAAGATCACAATAAAATCCTATGATGAAGAAGAGAGATCCTCCAAGGGATTGATTGTGTTGCCTATTCAAGTTGGACCAATTGTGAAGAATATTTTTTTCCAAGTATTGGACAAAGAGATCACTTATAACATACTCTTGGGATGCTCATGGATTCATGAAATGCAAGTAGTACCTTCAACTTATCATCAATGTTTAAAGTTTCTGGTCAATGGACAAGAAGTCACTATTTTAGTTGATTACAATAGTCCTCAAACTTGTAACACACTTAAAACAACTCAAGAATATTTGGTGCCCCATAATAGAAAAGCAAACACTTCTAGTTCATCCAGTAGTGAAAAGCAACTAAATTTTATATCCAAATGGGTTTAGAAAAAGGACTAGTCAAAGGAAACAAGTGTTGTTGACTCCACTTCATCAAACAATGAAGATCCATTGAATTCTCTATCAAAAAAAATCAAAGACAAGATCCAATTAAAAGAAAAGGGCTTGGAAGAGTATTCCATTGAGAAATATTTATGTTTTTCATAATTGCTGCCATCTCCAAGGACATATGGACAACCATCAACAATAACACAACAATCATCACAACCTACCATCGTTCTTGGTGAAAGGTTTTGTAAAAGTAGGTACTCTAGAAGATGAATCAAAAGAAAAAGGCCATCCTCAATTGGATCTACAAAGACGAAGAAGCATCAACATCAACAAATATCAAGATAAAGACAAATCAGTATGGAAAATGAAAGGTTGTCCTAGAGAAAATGGGATATGAAGGACAAGGACCTATTGGCAAAAGGAAAGAAGGCATTGTAGAACCCATTCAACATCTCACACTACAATCAAAAGACAAAAAAAGACTAGGTTATATAGGGGAAACAAAAGAAGAAAACACTCATAGAGTTGTAGAAAGAATCCTTCAAATGTGAGATAGTTCTGAGACAGATTCTAATGAGTATGAGTGGGATTCTTTATCAGAGACATCATGCAAGGAAATACAAATTGATGCCATAAAAGAGTATGCACCTACATGTGAGGAGGGACAAAGCTTAGGAACTAGACCCCTTGTATTGGATCATGAGTGGGATTCTTTATCAGAGACACCATGCAAGGAAATACAAATTGATGCCATAAAAGAGTATGCACCTACATGTGAGGAGAGACAAAGCTTAGGAACTAGACCCCTTGTAGTGGATCACAAAATATTGATGACTCAAGTGAGGATGGACAAATATCGTGTAAGATAGATGACTTGGAGGAGAATACTATCATAGACCTTGATATTACCACTGAAAATTTTGATAAAATTGCTATCAAAACCTTTATTGTCATTGGCCTTAACCAATCGGATGACTTATTACCATTAATGCATCCTAAACTTATCAACTAGGAACCAACTGAACCTATCAATATTCCTATCTTTGAGAATGATGATTCCATTGTAAATTTCCTTTGTTGTGATGAACCTGACACAAGTGCTAATCATAAATCTCATAATGGCGCTCCAGGTCAGAAGGGTGTCAAATCTTTCAGTTGCAAAATTAAAAACAGGAACAATAGATCTAATGGTGAAAACCATTCAATGGTAGCATTCGATCTTGAAAAATTAAAAATAAAGAACATATATAACGGTGAAAACATCTTTAAGGCACCAAAGGATGGAAGATTTGACACCCTTCCAGAACATTATCATGAAAGATCATCAGTGTTGGTGGAACTTACACAGTCTATCAATATTGGCACAACAGAAAAGGAAAAAACTCTACATCTGGTAGCATCAATGATAGAACAAGAAAAACTAGATTTCGTCAAGTTCTTTGAAGACAAAAGCATTAAATTTGCTTGGTCATACTTTGATATGCCAGTTTTAGATCCAGATCTTCTAATGCATCATTTATCTCTACCATCTGGGATAAAACCAGTGAAACAAAAACTAAGGAAAATGCATCCGCATATTGCCTTGATGGTAAAATCTGAGCTAAAAAGTTGTTAGATGCAAAATTCATCAAGTCCATCGATTATGCTGAGTGGATTTCAAATATTGTACCTGTATCTAAACCAAATAATAGTATCAGAATTTGCACATATTTTAGAGATCTAAATAAGGCATGTCCAAAGGATGATTTCCCTTTACCAAATATTGACATTAATGTGGACTTAATAGCAGGACATGCCATGTTCTCACTAATGGATGGATTCTCAGGGTATAATCAAATCAAGATAGCACCTGAAGATCAGGAAAATACAACATTCACATATCCATAGGGCACATTCTATTGGAATGTCATGCCCTTTGGGTTGAAAAATATAGGTGCAACATATCAGCGTACAATGACCACTATTTTCCATGACATGATGCATAATTTTATGGAAGATTATGTTGATGATATATTAGAAAAATCATATACCAGAGAAGGACATCTAGAAATTCTGGGCAAAATATTTACAAGACTAAAAAAATTCAATGTCAAATTAAATCCTAAGAAATGTGTGTTTATGATGCAGGAGCATCCAGTGGTGTAAGGGCAATCTTGCATCACCCAAAAATAGTTAAATTTCAAGTTTCTCAGTTTTTAAATATTTTTACATTTTTGGATACCCTTTTCATCATAATGAAATTCCCAATTTACGGTTTTTATTTTCTGTTCATGGGTGGAAAGATATTGCAGTTTTAGTTTCCCAAATTTGCACCTGAAAATATTCCGAGTTAGATTTGAGGCACTTAGATTTCCCAGATCGGCCCCAAAACTTGCCAAAATCAGCATATAAAATTTTGAGTGCGTTGTTGACTTCGTGACCTTTCCAACGGTTCAAACGGTTTGCGAATCGGAGTCCCGGATCAAAAGTTATGGCCCCGAGAAGTTGGCGCACTTTCTAGAAGATACAATTGCAAATGCTCTTTTGAAATTTGAACTTCATGTTGTAATTTTCGGTGCCAAACCACATAACTCAAATTTGAATGTTGTTTTGGCTCCAAACTAATGAGGAGCTCTATTTATGGGCGGGTTTCTAATTTTTGGGTAACTTTTTGGGGACAAGCTCGCATATTGCGAAAGGGTTATTCTGTAACTTTCTGTAACTTGCATGTGCTATAGAACTTGGGGATTAAAATCCTCTGCATGTAAGAAGCTCCATTTTCTGAATAATAAAATTATTCTCTTGTTTGTGGGTTATTTTCTGTGTCTCGGGCTGTGCCCTCATTAGTTTAGGGTTACATCAACAAAACTTATGGGTTACATACTTTCAACAAAAGGTATTGAGGTGGATCCTTCCAAGGTCAAGGAAATAATGGAGATTCTGCCACCCAAGAATATCATTCAATTAAGATCTCTACAAGGAAAGCTACAATCAATCAGGAGATTTATCTCCCAATTAGCAGATAAAAGTCATCCCTTCAATCACTTACTACATTAAAATGTCTCTTTTAAATGGGATGAGGGATGTGAAATTTTTTTCAATCAAATAAAGAAATATCTGATGTCACCACCAATATTAATGCCACCTATAGAAGCGAGACCATTGATACTATACATTGCAACAATAGACATTTCTTTAGGAGCTCTACTAGCACATGAAGATCCTGAGGGAAAAGAACAAGCTATTTACTATATCATCAGGACTTTGAATGGTTATGAAATAAAATATTACACATTCATTGAGAAAGCATGTTTGGAGGTGGTATTTTCTACCCAATAGTTGAGGAATTAGGTGTTGACCCACATAGTTAAGCTCATTGCAAAGATTGATCCATTAAAATAATTACTCAACAAGGTTGCTCTAACAGGGAGACTAGCCAAATGGGTCATGCTCTCGAGTGAATTTTATATCCAACATGTGGATAGCAGAGCCATCAAAGGTCAAGTGATTTTTGATTAGTTAGCAGAGGATCCATTACAAGATGATTGTCCAATGAACATTGAGTTTCTTGATGCAAAAATTCTTACGGTGGCAACACAACCATGGAGGCTTTATTTTGATGGGTCATACACACAACATGGGTCTAGTGTGGGCATTTTGTTTGTCACACCTCAAGGACATACCATCCCAAGGTCCTATAAACTCATGTTTCCATGCACAAATAATGTAGTTGAGTATGATGCTTTGATTATTGGCATCAAAGTGGTGGTTGAATGGAATATCATAGAGCTACAAGTATATGTAGATTCACAACTAGTCATCTATTAGGTGAATGATGAATATCAAATGAAAGATGAGAAGTTGATGTCATATAAAAAGATGATAGATCTCAAAAATTACTTTGTGGATATCAAGTTTGAATAGATTCTAAGGGAAAAAAACAAAGCTGTAGATGCTATGGCAATAATTGCTTCCCTCTTGTAGTTGCAGAAAAACAAGGTCATTATGAGTTTATGGTGGAACAAGTGTCTAACCCTATTTATAATGATTCTAATTCTCAAACTATATGCCAATTAGTTGAAATTGAATCCTCCATTTATGGAAAGAATTATGCTTACCTAAAATACAATATCCTTTCTCCTGATATTTCCATAAACTAGAAACACAACTTCATTTGCCAATCTGCATGACATACCTTAATCATTGACATACTTTACCATTGAGGTCTAGATGGTACTCTTCTTCGGTGTCTAGAACATAACGAGTTTGAGACAACTTTACATGAGGTTCATGAAGGTATTTGTGGAACTCATCCAAGTGGTCTAACCTTAGCAAAGAAACTCCTTTGTTTGGGGTATTACTAGTCAAACATGGAGAAGGAGTCCTTTTAGTTTGTTAAGAAGTGCCAGAAATGTTAGATCCATGGTAACTTAATCCATGTGCCAACACAAGAATTGCACCCATTCACATCAACATGTCATTTTTGTCAATGGGGACTGGACCTGGTAGGAAAGATTAATCTATCTTCATCCAATGGACACAAATTATAATCACAGCAATAGAGTACTTCATAAAATAGATAGAAGAGGTTCCCTTAACAACAATCACTAGGAAACAGATCTCTTCCTTCATACTGAATTACCTCATATGTAGGTATGGAATTCCTCATTCCATTGTCACAGACAATGGTTGACCTTTTAAGAATTGAGATGTGAAGGAGCTATGTGAGAAGTTTTGTATCCAACATCATTTTTCAACACCATACTATCCTTAGGGAAATGTCTAGGAAGAGGCCTCAAATAAAACTATTTTTGAAAATCTTGAAGAAGACTGTCAATGATGTTGGACGTGATTGACACGTTTAGTTAAATCCTTTTCTCTGGGCATACAGAACCAACATCAAAACACCTATAGGAGCTACACCATATGCCTTGGTATATGGATCAAAGGCTATACTAACCATTGAGGTTGAGATTCCATCACTCTGTGTATCACTGAAGGGTATCATTCCAAATGAGAATTATAGGGTCTCTAGACTTCAAGAGTTGGAACTATTGGATGAACGTCGTCAACAAGCTATGAACCATTTAACGACATATCAACAGAGGATGTCCCAAAGCTACAATCACAGAGTAAAGCCTAGAGTCTTTTAGGTTGGGGACTTGGTCCTAAAGGAAAACCCTAGAAATCAATAAGACAAAGAAAATAAAGGGAAGTTTGAACCTAACTGGCTAGGTCCCTTTGTAATCATATCGATATATGGATCTAGAGCCTATGGGCTGTCTACACCTGAAGGGGATCTGTTCAATGAACCTATCAACAGTATCCATCTTAGGAAATTCTATACTGAAAATCATCTAGTGCATAGTCAAAATGGTTGCTTTGATGAAAACCTGGCAAGCAGGCGTCTTGGTGATAGAAAATACAAAAAAACCAGAAAAAGAGAAAACTACAAAAAAAATTAGAAGAAAGAGAAAAATAAAAAAATAAAAAAAGACAAAAAGACAAAAAAATCATAAAGCTTGAAAAAGTGAAATAAAAACAAGTAGTGAAAACCTAGAAGCAGGAGCTACTTGTGATTTAAACTAGCTTTTCTATCTATTGGATGCATGAATTGGTCATTCATTTTTTCCATCATTTTCCACCTAACACCTGAAAGGCGAACATCATGTACATATCTTGGTAAAAATGGTCGTGTCACACCCTAGCTTGGGGGTAAAATCCTGAGCTCACTGGGGGAAATAAACTTGAGCTTAAACAAATGGAAAAATAACAGTATGACAATGCAACAAACACAATGATCATTGGGAAACTCAACATGGAAAATACATCAAACTTCAGATCACTTCAAAAAATCAACCATCCACATCAAGAGTGTTGAAATCAAACAAATCAAAACAACTCAAAATGGATGATCTAATATAAATAATGATTGAAATAATTTAACTAGAGTTTGAATTGTTCTAATTTGATCATTGTTATCATTTCTTTGGAGCAACTCAATGATGTATTGAACTAGAGAAGCCAAGAAGAAAAATGATATTTTTCTTTATCTATTGTCTATGAATTAATTATTTATTGTGTGAATTATCGCGAGAAGTGCTATACAAAGTATCACTGATGACATTCCAATTCACAGAATAAAATGATTGATTCTTGTCTGTTTATGTAAGAAATGCTTAGGTCATCTTGGTTTAATTATAAGGTCTAGATGCTTGTGTTTACTTGCAATATCAAAAATCATGAAAGTAGTACTCAGGTCATCATGGTCTAAATTATACCATCGATTCTTGTACTCACTTTGAAAATCTTAAAAGCTCCATGATGATAAAAAGCACACTAAATGGATTGTTAAGATGCCAATGTTTGCATATAGATTTGCATGGTAAATTAGATTGCATTCATGTTAGTCTTACATCTGCAAAGTATTTTGTTACAAAATCTAGTAGAGGATTCAAAAATGATGTTATCTTTTCTAAAAAAAATAAAAATGGATTGAGTATATTTGACATTAACAAAAACATCATCATTATCATGTAGCTGCATAATCATTTCCATTGCATACATTAGAAACTTTATTATATCATTTCATCATTCAAAAATTTGATCATATAATTTGCATTAATCATGTCATTTCTTCATTTATGCATCACATCATAAAATTGCATAAGAAAACTATAAAAAACAAACCCTCATGTATTTAAATTTTCATTCATTCATCATATCATATATTATACATTCGACATACCATTATATTCATCATTCATTCATCCATCTATTATATCATGTATTTGCATTTAAAATATATCACAAGAATAAAAGTGCACATATCTCATTTATCATATGTCATTAAAGCATCATATCCATAATCATGCATATAGGCACATTATCATATAATTTGGAAACACATCATACATCTATTTCATCCATGTAAATACTACATACATCATGCATCCATATATCAACATTATGCACATAATCATATTTACACATCATAGATAGATCATAAATCATAAGCATGTCATCATGATTATAAATTGTATCCATAACATCATAATATAAGGATCATCACATGGCATATAGAACATAGAAAATAAATGCATCCATCATGAGAATCATATAGAACATATAATAGATTGATAAAATCCACTGCATATCATATAGATCTCAAAATCATAATGTCAACTATACAATGATGTCTAAAATGAAAATAGATATATCATCAAAAATGGTTGTGAATCAAAATAATCGAAGTGTCATTGCATCTCAAAATACAATAGAAGGTACAATCATGAAACTATGTGCTGCTAGCTCCAGATAGTGTAGGCATCTCTGGACTAGTCCCTCCACCACCAGATGTACTAGGATCTCTCGGGGCTCTCGTGAGGGGTTGTTTCACACCTCTACTCATAGTCCTTGACTGGGACTTGCCAGATCGAGATTGTGCATAACTCAGTCTCTGCTCTAAAGGAACAACATCATGGTATTTACCTCTATAGAACTATGCCTCCCAACCTAAACAAACAACCTCTCTCATATGATCTACTACAAATGTACCATTAGACAATATTTGTAACATCTCGGCTATCAATTGTGCCTACTCTGCAGCCCGTCTAGCTGCATCTCTCTTGGTTGTCAACAAGGAAGTCTATGTTTGAGCCACTACCAACTATCCCTATACCTGAGTGAGAGCTTGTGCATGAGACTAGGCCTATTCCTGCATCTAAGCTTGTGTCTACACCAATAGACCCTGAGCCTGAACTAGCTGACCCTATAAGGTCTACACCTACACCTATAGGCTGAAAATTTGCATTTGCTCTATAGGAGCTACCATTGCTTGCCTCTTATGAGGCATCATATGCTTCTGCACATCTATGGCTGGACCTGACCCACCCGCACCATCTCCACCACCACCTCCTCCATCATCTCCACTATCATATATCTTCTCTCCACTACTCTCATCCTCACTATTGCCCTCCTCATCCCCATTTCCCTCCTCATCACCACTGCCCTTGACATCCTCCACCTCCTCCTCATCAATCTCCTCTCTCCTCCATCGATGACTATGTGCAATGAAAACCTTCTCCTCAATAGGTAGTGGTGTTGGCTCATCAGGAATGGTAATCTGTGGAAAAGGATATAGAACTAAATACTCTGCATAATTTTCTATAACAAGTGGCTCAACAATATCAGGATGGATCTCCTAAACTAGAGGTTGTAGAGCTTGGTACTCCTGAACAATGACATCATATGAAAGACCCGGTCCCCACTCTGTAGAATCTAGCTGTCAATGAGCATAATGGGAATCACCTTGGGGCATACCCTGAACAAGACCATACTGTTTGAGCACCCGTCTGAACAAAAATATCTCTAAAACCTAACGATTTTGACCAATCAGTATCATCGACTAATAGAGATAAGGAAATTAAATGTCATCATCATCCTAGTGCTCGTAATCTAAGTAAGGGCACCATGTCACATCCTCTATATCATCCAATACTCTCCTCCAATGATCCAACTTACCCAGTCTAGGATGAATAAGTTGATCAACGTATATATGCACATATGGCCACATGGTGGGTCACTGCCTCACCATCACTGGACATGTAACAATTATATGCTCCCACACCCACACCTATAGTAGAGTAACTCCTAAAGACAAACTGTGACCTCCAAGGTAGACAGCAGAATGCAAATCATGATAAAGACAAACAAGCATACACATGCCGCAAGCATATCTTGTACCATGCATAATCATGCTCTCTAACACACAACCCCAACCAACAAAAAGTCCCTTTGACTTGTGACCAGGATAAAGGAACCCTCCAATGAAACCAACAAGAATTGTAGGAAGGGTGGCATAAGCATCCACCATCTTGCACCATGGAATCCAATATCCAGAAATAGTATCATCCTGAAATACTCCTTGAAGAGCATTGGTCCCGCCTTGCTTTGAAGAATCATAAACAACAATGTCTCCAATAACATGGATCCACAAAATCCACCAAACATCCTTAGGAGTGACTGTCATCTTGCCGGTAGGAAGGTTGAAGGTATTATACTCACTATGCCATCTCTCTGCTAGGGCTATCAGCAGACCCCGATTAATCCTAATCTGGGGCATGAATAAAAGAGAATCCAACCCACATCTTATAATAATTGTCGTCTTAGGCTACACTAGTTGTGTTATCAAATCAAAAGTCCTAGGGAACCACTCTCGAATCTACAGGTTCATCAAAGCCTCTTATTATCAGGAAATATTCAAAGCCGGTACTCTTTGTCAAATCATCAAACATGAATTATCCTATCAAATCTAATTAGCTCTAGTGAGAATGTTTGATCAAATATCGTAAGAAAATATCACATCAACCTCACCAATCATGAGGTCAATCATCAAATCTATCAATCAACCTCACCTATCATGAGGTCAATCATCAATCTTAAAATGTACCTCACCTATCATGAGGTATATCAAACAAACTATAATTATTCCTTGCCTATGATGAGGATAATTATCATCAATCAATCATCATACCTCACCTATCATGAGGTTGAACATCATCTACTTTATTGAGATCATCAATCATATCAAACCAATGACTGACATGATTGAAATCGACAAAATCAAGGATAAAATTGACAAAACCACATCATTTTGACTTGGATGCGCTAAAATAGTGTTTTTGATGTGCCACAATATAAAAAGCACCATTAAACACATCCATGCTCTAAAAGAGGTGCTCAAAGTGCTAATTCATCATATGCACTATTTCAAGAGATAAATGCACTATTTCAGGACAACAAAGCACCATTACAGTGGATGCGCTATTCTGGGGGGGTCAAAGTGCTAATGTATGAGGTCAATGTGCTAAACTATCCTAAGTGCTAAAACTCTAGGTTAAAGCACTAGAACATCTATCCTAAGCACTAAAACTTTCAAAGCGCTATTCTAGCCTATCAAAGTGCTATAAAAATTAACCTAAGCGCTACTTTATTAAAAGCACTAAAACATAAATTGAAAGCACTACTGCAGGCCTTATATGCACTAAAAGAATAAAGAAACTTAAAAATCAAATAAAAGCACAAAAAATGAAAAAAACAAAAAAATTAGGAGGTTCACGGGTATGTACCGAAGGTCTGTAGGCGGTCAGGTAGTTGTGACGATGCACGTGCTTGAATCGTTGAGTGTGGTAAGGGATTGGCATCTTGCTCCAAAGTTGTTCTCACTCCAAGTTTTCAAACTCAAACATGCACAAATGAATTCTAAATTACACTTTTTAGCCTTTTATAGGGTAATAAAGGGATTTTTATGGGATTTATTTAATTTATTTACTGGAGGATTAATTCAAAACTCAACATAGGGGCATCTTTCAAACTATTTGTCAGGAGATAAACAATTTCATCATCAAATCATCATAAATCATCATAAAATCACAAAAAAATTGAAAAAAAAAATCCAAAAATCCAAAAAAAATAAAATTCATCATTTTATCTCCCGAGGGGGCATATATCCATCATCACTTCAAAATCAACATCTAGGGCATATTGAAATTTTTTCATCAATACTAGCAGCAACAACAAAAATTTCTTTGAAGCAATGCGTAAACACATCACTTCAAAGAGGGGAAAAATGTATACACCTAAAAATGGTCTAGATACTCTAATTAATTAAATACGATTTATTTGATTAATTAACCTTAAATTCCTCTACTATTGAATAAATAGAAATATTTATTTATATAGTTCACATTTTAATTCTTCTATTATTTTATCTTAATTAAATACACAAGTTCACATACTTTGTTTCATTTAATTATTCATTTCTTTCATTTTTTATTTAATAAATAGACTTGTATAGTTTGTTTTATTCAACTGGCATTCACGAGAAAGCTGTGGAGACAATTTGGAGACCAACTTACAGGAAATCCTCTTCAATCTCCTTCCTCTAATTCTTCCTATCCTTTGGCAAGATATTTTTTTGGGGAGAAACAATCCCCATGATCAACTCAAACTTCATCGTCTCTCACCATTCAATCCTCCATATCAAATCCAGGCCTTTGTTGTGCTGCCCATTTGCAAATGTGTTGCCATAAATCTATAAATACAACCTTCTGAAGCAAGAAATAGATCCCCAACTTTGTGAAAAATTACTCTACAGAAACAAAAATTGAGCAATTAAGCATTCAAGCATTCAACAATTATCATTTAGCAATAGCAATCAGTAGAATCATAATCATGTCATTCCATTTAGATTCATCATAGTTTACTATAGCTTTCGTTTATCATATTCATGCCAATTTAGATTACAATAGCTTCATCATTATCATTCAGATATCACCATATAGGATTAGATTATTGCATTTAGTAGCATCTCATTCTCTAGATTGGCATTTTAATAGTCACAATGCTTACCAAATCTAAGAGCCTCGTGACTTGATAAATCTTTAGAGATAGGGAACAATATGACACTTTCAGTAGATTCTTTCTTTAAATTAGTTTAAATATTGTTGAATCTTTGATATAATGTCTTATTAAGGAGTGTTGTTTGTTATTTTATTCATTACTTATTCCACACTTACACTATTCATTAGGAGTCAATAGTCTTAGTAGAGAATTGCAATCCATTCAACCTAGGAATGGAAGAAATGCCACATATAACCTTCTATGTAGAACCACTTTTGACAGAAGAACAAGAACTCCTAGCTACTTTTCTAAGGGAAAGAAAGGTAAACTTTGCATGGACCTACATCAACATGCCTGGTCTTGACTCAAAATTTGTGGTTCACCATCTAGCTGTTTACCTAGAAGCAAAACCAGTAAGACAAAAACTGAGAAAGATGCATCCACAAATAACATTACTGGTCAAACTTGAATTACAAAAACTCCTTGATGTTGGCTTCATATGACCAATTGATTATCCAGAGTGGGTTTCAAATCTTGTACCTATTTCAAAACCCATTGGGGGCATCCACATCTGCATTGACTTTAGGGACCTAAACAAGGTGTACCCAAAGGATGTTTTCCCTCTTCCCAATATCGACATGATTATGGATCAAACGAGGCATAAAATGTTGTCATTAATGGATGCATTCTCAAGGTACAATCATATCATGATAGCTAAAGATGACCAACACAAGATGACTTTTACTTGTCCATGGGGGACATACTATTGGAACATGATGCCATTTGGGTTGAAAAGAATAGGAGCTACCTATCAAAGGCCATGATGCTAATCTTCCATGACATGATTCACAAAACTATGGAAGACTATGTGGATGACATATTGGCCAAATCAAAGAAACGTCAGGATCACATACTAGCTCTAAGCTTCATCTTTAATAGGCTAGAAGAATATAAGGTTAGACTCAATCCAAAAAAGTGTGTCTTTGGTGTACAATTAGGCAAGCTCCTCGATGTTGTGTAGTCTCACAACATGCCCCATTTTTCAACTTTGGCAAAATGTGGACCCTTTTTTCTTTTTCTTTTCCCTTTTTGCTTTATTGTTTTTTGTCCACCTAGGCATGGTTTTAATTGATGCCTGGCCGGTTGTTGGTTGTTTTCTTAGTTTCACTTGGCCTCTTTGATGATGCACTTTTGCTTCTTGATATTTTGATGTTTTTGTATGTCCTTTATTTATTCTATTACCGAAAATCAGAATTTTAGAGTCCTACGTGAGTTGAAAGAGTTTGTGTTGTTAAATAACTCTAGTTCTGCCTAGTATTTTATTAATCAAATTGTATAAACTGGTATCTTATTGTTTTCTTTAAAGTAGAAAGTCAGAAACTAGAACTTCTGCTTTGAAATGTTGTCAAGTATATCTTTTAGTTTCGATTTCTGGTTTTTTTGGTTCTCTTGTTCCATTATTTTTTTCTTTCCTAAGGAAGTATTTTTTAGATCTCGGTGTCATGCAAATACTTCCAAAGACATTATCGAAAGCTATAACTTTGGTGATCATCATTAATATTATGTATTTAATGGAATATACCCTATATAAAATTAGTGTGACATAACTACCATGAATAGTCACCGCATCCTCTTTCTTCTCAAATGGAGAGCTAGCTCAGAAATCTAGGTGTTTGTGATTTGAACCATAATCTGTAATGATTACACCTTTATTTTAGAAATTAATGCAAAATAATAGGTAATTAATGAAGGTGGCGAACTACCTATGTACTTGGCACCACCTCAAGCATGCAATTGATTTTACAACAATCCACTTTGCGTCATACTACAAACTTGCTAAAGACATTGGCGTGTAAGCAGAGGTAAAGTTTTTGAGAAACTAAGTTGCAGCTACCCAAGGGTTTTGAAGTTGTATTATGAAAAATCATCATTTTAACCAAAACCTGGTATAATTTGAATAATTGATTTATTGACAAGAGTTTCTCAAGATAGAAATCTTTGATAATGGTATTTTATCATTCTGAAATTGGGATATTAATTTTCATATGAGTTGTTAAATTTGATCAAAGAAGGAATTGAAAATTCTATGAAATGTAATGTTTGGTTAAATTTAACCCTAACTTGCACACATAGACAAATATTTTGAAAAATTGTAGAGCACATTATATCGAAAATGAGCACTTCTAAAGAAAGAGCAGAAGATGAATTCAAATACTACAATTCACAGGTAGTACCCATTAATGTGGTGGTCATAGATACCCACATGGGATGGTCTTCTGACATTGAAATTCATTCACGATTGCTACAAAAAAATGCTACCCAATGCACTAAAAATGTCGTATCAAATGGGTTACTTCCTGTAGGAGGGTTTCCACCAGCGATGGAAGCACTAGAATTAGTAATGTAATGTATAAACTATTATAAACCAACCAAAAGGATTGTTGAAAAGGAAGGAAGGAGTTATGCAGACATGTATCATAATGGAATTATGTGTACATTTGGTCTCCCCTCCTACATAAGGGTGATCAATGTCGACCTGAAAGCAAAGGCCAAGACATATCAGAGGACTGAAGAACACAACAGAGAAATTATGAGCACCCAATGGTGTTGATGGAACTTCAAATTTTTTCTCCTTATGTTCCATTCCTACCCTTCCTGGTGTTACTAGTCTTTAATGGTGTTGGAAATTTCTTAGGGTTGGGGGTTTAGCTTTGCCTACATGTAAACCCTTGTGTTTATTTTATACCTTGGTCGGGATCTATTTCGCTATTACTTTTTGAGGGGTTTTAAAATGACTTATGTTCTATTGTTTCATCTAGGCTTGGTCCCTTTGGTCTTAATTTTTATTTCCTCCACAGGGTTTATTTTCCTAAGTCCTGGCTAGCCCTGTGTTTCACGGTTTTAAAATGACTTATGTTGTTGTGTACCATCCACCTAGTAATGTCCCCTTGTCCTCTTAATAAATGTTTTATTTTGTAGAAGGATGAAATTTGTGTGATCGTTGATCGACTACTATTTGATCTCAGCTGTTCTTCGCCATCCCGTGATGGCCCCACCACAATGCTTTGGTTGATCATGATTTCATGGGCAGGTGCCATGTGTCCTTTTTGGCGTGGCCAATGGAGATAAGTTTGGTTGACCATCGATCAATTATCATCAGATCTCAATAGTTGCCTGCCATCACATGATCAGTAATTACAAGGTTTTTACTGATTGCGATATCACGGGTGGGCACCACATGTCTCATCTGATGAGGCCAAAAGCATAAAGGAAAGTAATCCGGCCTTAATACATTAGAAGGCGGGTTACTAAAGTGTTTTTTATGATGCACATGTTTTAAATCAATAGATCTATTATAATCTAGGTGGGAAAGCTGCTCGATGGTTAATGATAAGGTTGGTGACTGTGTTGAATGAACAAGATCACTAATGCTCAAGATCTACTATTGCTTTCCATTGCGTGATCCGAAGTTGCAGGATCTTTACTGTTCGCGATATTGCAGGCGACCGCCACGTGGAATTCCTTGGTAGTGTGTGGTATGGTGGGCCCCTTATTGTCACATTGGTGATTGTGTCAGCTTGTTTTGAAGGCGATCGTTTGATGATTTGATCTAACTGAAAGATCAATGGTTCGAATTTAAATCTACATCAAATATGGTTGCAGTCATTCGTATAGTGCTCAAGTGAGCTTTAATGGTGGATGAGACACTTACTGGCACAATTTGATCGAAATAAAATCAATTATTTTGCTTTATTTGTGTTACAAAGCATTCAAGTATTTTTTAGAGTAGTTTCAGAGCTGAAAACGAAGTTGTGAATCATTGCAGCCAAAATTTGGGATTTTTGTGAACAAAGCCGTGAGTTAATTTTTGTGTCTTCCAATCATTCTGCACTTAAATTTGGGAAAATATTTGTTGTGCTTTTCATTGAGCTTGTTGATGAATGTGTTAGGGCTATAGTTTAATTATAGTTATGAGAAATTGGAGTGTTTTGTTATGTAATTTTCTATCTCTGGTTAGTCCTAGCTATTTGAAGTATAACATTGTAAAGAGGCCCTAGTTTGTCCAAGATGGCACCACCAAAGCAACATTCTGGCCAAGTTGATTATTTAAGAAGAAACCTATATGATGATTTCCTGGATCAATTTCCCTTGTCAATGAATGATAGGAAGAAGGGATTGGTCCTAATGTGAGGGAAAATCTTGGGGGAAGGGTTAGTATATAATTGCTCTAACATTGCCAATGCTAGTGTTCCTCTCACGGGCTTGGAAATGTTCAGATTGTGGTATGGATAGAGGAATTTTTCTCACCCCTTTTCAAACGGTTGGATGTATGATTTGGGAAATTCGGTGGTACCAAATGTGTTCCTTGATGTAGACCTGCTTAGGGCAGTAGCTGCAAGATATGACCCAGTCTTACGGGTAATTTATAGGGATAATAATGGAAGGGTTTTATTAAGCATTAATAGAGATGATATCCAACATATTTTTGACTTGAGTGAACCGGGTGAAGACTTGGTTCCTATCAATCTTGAGGAAATGAAGCGGGAATATGCAAATTTGAAGTATTTTTTAAAACTAAGTTGCTTCCACCTCATTTGGCTAGGGAAGGAGGTTCAAGATTTCATCTTAGCCCCAATGACTAGAAACCTTTCAGATTAAATTGTTTTGCAAATTATTTCTTGGCCACATTCTATTCATTGTGTTAGATTTTGGGTTTCAGTCTTGGTGCGATGATTCCCATTGCATACATGTTCATGGGGGTGCAAATACAACACCCTAAATTCTCTGTGACATATGACTTTGCTTCTTTCTTGGTTGACATGATATATGAAGGGTTGTCAAATTTGCAAAAAAATGATATCAACAATCAATTCTATTGGTATTCTATGCTGATACATATGTTCTTGTTCAAGAATGTTGATTTATTCTCTAAAAAGGATGACATTAAGGCAATTGATTAATGGGGAAAGATTGCCAGTACAAATATGGGCTACAAATTTATCTTGCAATAAGGAAAGCACCAGTTATGTGCAATTTGATAATTGCTTTGCTTCTAGATTGAAGGCTAGACTGATGGTGAATGTACCTAGGATCCCTCAGGAATTACATGATTTTCTTAGGCCAAAGGGGAGGAAACTAGAATTAAAGGTCTGCCATAACTGGGGTGACATTATCCCATACCTAGTCAACACTATTTTGAGGGTATATGGTTTTCAGAAAGCCCCTCATATACTACCATACAATGTGCCACCAAGAGTTAGGTTTACAGAAGTTATGTGGCAAATAGGTTGTATTCATGAGGACAACCTCACTGGGAGGGGTAAGGGAACATTTTTCCTAGATTATAGAGTGGTGTCTGATTTTACATTTTCAAAGGGAGGTTGGGTACATTTTGAGAAATTCTTTGAGGATTATCATTTGAGGTGTGGTCCAAAGTGGCAACATGATCCTGAGGGTTTCTTTACCCTTTTCAGACAAAGAATAAAATCTAGCAAGTTTGTGCATGAATTCAACTTTCTTGAGGACCTGATTAGAAATGAGTTCGACCTAAATAAACAAGAGTTGAACAAGGAGAAATGGATAGCTTATAGTAAGCTATTAAATGTTTTGCACAAAATGGATCCAAAATATGATCCACTAGTGGAGTTCAGTCCCCATCATAAGAAAATTGATTTTTTGATGGAGAACTTCAAAGAGATTATGGGCACCTTAAGAACCAAGAAGATACACTTAGAATTGAGTCTAGGTGTACAAGAACAAGGTGCCAAACCAATTTAAACAAGGCCAACATACCAGCCTACAGAAAGGTGGCCCATTTATAGGCAGAAAAAGGATGACATCAATGATGAAGAAGAAGTGGATAGAAAAGGAAAGCAAATAATGAAGTTGCCTTCACAACCAGGTCCAAAATTCAAAGTGCCTAGGGTGATTAAAATCATTGATTTAGAATCATCACTAGAAGACAGTCCCTCATCACCACCATTTGAGCCAAGCCCTAAGAGGCAAAGAATTGATCAACCACATGAGAATTTGATGGATGAAATTATTGTTACTAATCATGACATGTAGGTTGGTATGCCTTGCCCTCCTAGACTAGCTGAATTGGTTTTATCTTATTTAGATATGAAAGGTAAAAGTGTACAAGATGCAAGAATGGAAGCATGCAAGGAGTTTCTAGATGACAATAAATTTGTAAAACTTCCTACATTCTTGCAATTGGTATGGAGGATGAAATTTGAAGAGTATCAAGATAAATGTAGGCAAAGAAGAGAACTAAGACCTGACAGGTCAAACCAGGAGAATGATGAGGAATTGAAAGTTGAATTAATGGAAGAATTCAAGAACATCACTCCTGAAGAAGGAAGAAAACTGGTGAGTCAGGCTGGAGTATTGATTCTGCCTAAATGGGACATTGTAGATGTTGTAGCATTTAATTCTATTCTGAAGTCCAAGCATCCCTTGCAAGACTCTGAAGAAGAAGTCAAGGCAACACTTCAAGACTCTGCTTTTAGTGAAGAGTATGAAACCTTGGAAATTTGGGCATTGGCCCCACAAGGGAGAAAACCAGATATTTATGATATTAATCCAAATTTCAAAGGAGGATTAATAATAAAGAGAGCTTCAGAGACCTCAACCACTGAGGCCACTAATTTGACTGTGAATGTGGCCAAATTGGCCCAAAAGATTGTTGAAAGGGAGGAGGCTAAAAAGAAGAGCCTAATGGAGAAGTATAACCTTTTGATTGAGGAATACAACAAGATGCAACATAAGAATGTTGAGTTGCAGATTGAGGTGGAAAGGTTTAGGTATAAACATATTGGGGAGACATCAAGTGTTCCAGGGACTAGTACATTACTTTCCACAATAGGGTCAGCGCCTCCTGCTTCTCCAATTGTTTCCACACCAGGGTCTCCCAGTCAAAATATTCTCCTCACCCCTCCTTTAGAACAAATTGATTAAGAAATAGAGTGCTCTGTTGATCTTACAAAGAAGTAGCTCTTGCAAAGAATTGATGAATTACATACATCATTAAAGGTAAGTGAGGAGGGATATCTTTCAAGGAAAAAAAAGATTGTTACTGCTGTTTTGAGGCATTTAAATGAAAAGGTTGATAGTAAATTACTATCTACACATTCTTTATATTCTTTGCAGTTAGATGCAATAAAGAATATTGATAGGGATCAAGAGGTAGTGATACCATTGATTGAAAATTGGATCGCTAGGGCCAGTGATTTGGATGTCATGTATAAGGCCTCAAGGTTTGACACAAATAATAGGCCCCAATCATTAAAGCCTGCTGAAGTATTAGTTAAGTCATTGTAAGGTTTTCAGACCCTACCATATGATTTGAGTAGGAAGATCAAGGAGTTGGTGAAGAATTTCAATGATTGGGGTAACACATTGTTACCTGATATAATTGATGAGCAAGGGAAAATTAGGTCACTCTAGTAGTGGCAGGATCAAGCAAGTGAAGCCATCAATGATCAAATTAATTTAATTTGTGATGACTCAGATTATGATTTGTTGGTGAGTTTTATGGATAAAATCATTAGTACCAGCTCATTTTTGGAATCTTTTGAAAGGTATGCAAATCAGGTAGCAGTAAAATACACACCTTATAATGCCAAGGTGAATGAAGTAATTAATTTTGACTGGCCGACTAATGAAGAATACTAAAAATGGGTAACTAAATATTTGATTGAGGAAGAGTAAAAGAATGGACTACTAACAGGTGGTAAATCTGATGTTGCAGTTACAACGGTTTCCAATTTTGCTTTGATGGCAGTCTTGGTGCAGGTTTCTTGTGGTTTGTGTTGTTGCATCAACTTTCTTCAGCTAACATGATGAACAAGAATATTCTCCAAGGTGATGGTTGTTGTAACAAATTTTGGAATATCACCAAGTGCTCCAATTGGATGGTGACATGTGTACTTTCTAGCCTAATACTTGTTTGCTCTTTCATTTTCTATAAGAAGGATTTCAAGGTCAGAAGTACAGATTAGCAAGTTAGATAATTTTGTCAAGTCTAGGTGAAGTTGTAGAGCAAATTGTAAAGTCCAATGGTTTTTGAGAGAAATGCAATTTAGGTTCTGGGTCATTCTGTAATAAGTTTTGAATTCATGGGGATTTAATGTTGTATAACAGTACTAGCATTTGAGTTGAAATGATAAATTCAAACTCATGTCTCTCCACTGTACATGCATATCTGAATTTTGAATAAGATGACTAAGGGTTTTTTTATTCATCTCACTGTTGTGGTGTGTGTGATCCTTATTTTAGCTTTAATTCAATGAATTAATTAAAATGCTTGAATGGGATTATAGGTGAATATGTTCTGTATGAGGATTTGATAAGTAGTATTGGGTTAGAATGCATACTGATGAAATTGTAATGCAATATTGTCAGGGATCTTATATGTTATGTATTAAATCTATCATAAACCTTTAGATGCTTATGAATTTGACTCTTGCAATGGATATATGGCATTGATCTAAGTTGTACTTATTCGTGTAGTTCAATAATTGGTTGTCTTTTCCTAGAGCTTGCTACAAATTGCAAATCAATGACTATCTTATACTATGGATTGTGTTAAGTTATCTCATGCTCTAGGTAGTTAATATTATCGATGAACAACCGATTCTATTCGATATTATCCTATCATGTTGAGCTATTAAATGGGATTATCTATTATATGTTAATGTTGTTTATGATATTGGTGCAAAGGTTATAAACACATTAAGGGATCACCCTCCCGGGTCTTGCAGAGTTTGAAGTGTAGGAGGATTTTTTAAAGTCCTCGTCAGTTGGTCCAGGTCCTTTGAGCTACCTTTGATTTGAATTGGAAATTCCATAGGTAGATTAGAAGACCAACCTAGTTACAGTGTAAAAACCAAACCAACAAAATGGTGACTCTACTAGGGAGTTAAGTTTAATATTTGTTGTCATTATGTCGGTTGTCCATTTTGCATAGAGTTTTCATAGTGTTTCTATGATTTGAAGGTTGAGCCTATAATTTTGTGTTAGGTTTGTCCACTTCTTCTATTTTCATAAGCATTAAGAGTTATGTTGTAAAGCACTTTTGTGTGTTGTCAGTACGAGGTTCCATAGTTTTTTATATTCCACCATGTGTCTTTAGGTATTTGGTATTCCCAAGAAAATTGGGTGGCAACTCTGTAGTCTCTGCACTAGTGTGCATTTTATTTTGAAAGGTTTATTATAAGTGGAAAAAACTTGTGGAATAGTACAAAGAATGAAGAACACTAGGTCATTCATGAAGAATCATCTAGAATAGAAATTGAAAGGTGAACTTTCCAAAGTGAAGAAGAAGGATTGGATAAAGAAAAAACTAGAATCTCGTACTATTGCTCCTGTGTCACAGAACCCTGTACACCAAGGTACGAGTAAGCTTTTACACCTTATCCCTGAGAATCTTGAAGAGGTGTCTAGAAATTCTGAGTCAGACGGTGGTGAATTTTTTGATTCATTATTTATTACACCAGTTCAAGAAGATGTGACATGTCAAAATAAAGGGCTTGTTAGTGTCAAATATGTTGAAAAGAGAAGAGGCAGGAGTAGAAGTCGAAGCCATCATAGAGAATGCACTAGTGATGTCCCTCCTCCTACTAAAAAGGATGTAAACCCTTTATTGTCTGAACATGTACTAGAAGGGGTTAATTTAATAGATCTAGATGATACATCAAGTTCTAATGTGACTTTTCCTAACCCTGTCGATGTTTTTGGAGACATTCACTCCTTGAAGCGGGGAATCCAAGAGCAAGCTGAGCTCAGGGTGAAAAGAGAAAAAGAAAGGGAAGCAGAGTTGAGGAATGTTGTGATTGAAAGGGATAGGTTGACAATATAGTTGGCAACAATGAAGTTCCTGAACCAAGAAGAACCTAAACCAAGTGTTGAGGGTCCAGTTGTTCAAAAGATTTCCAATAAGGAAACAAAGAATGTGTCTAAAGAAAACCCAGTAGGTCACATTGATGCCCAACCCAAACCTGCTGACCCAAAGCCCTCAAATCATGTTAAGTCTCAACCGAGTAACACAAAATTTAAGCCCACCTTGGACAAAGGAAAGCAAAAGGTTGAGGGTGTAGACACAGAAAAATGACCTAGGCCTGCAAGCTTCATTTTTACCACTTTCGTCCTAGCATAATTATGACGTTTAATTATGTCCTTGGTCCACACTCGACTATTGATTAAACAATTCATAATTATTTAATTAATTCATGTCCTTTATTCTTCATGATTATTAAATAAATAAATTTTATTTATTTATTAAATACGTCATTAATTGTCTAAGTCTTCCCTTAATTAAATGAATTTATTAATTTATTTAATTACCCTTCTTCATTTATTTCTTCTTGATTATTAAATAAATGAATTTCATTTACTTATTTAATATGTCGCTAATTGTCACAATTAAATAAATTGATTAATTTATTTAATTATCGGTCATTATCTTCTAAATTAAATAATTATATTTAATTATTTAATTGTTGAAATTAATATTCCTCTCATTTTAAATAAATCAATTATTTAAAATGTCATCACATTCTTAACTGACAGTCCATTTTGGTAAATAATCTGAAAAAGATTATTTATTATCTCACAAAATCATTGTTTTGAATTAATTTAATTCAAAATGGTAAATATTTTTCTCAAAATCAAATAATCGGGCAGATTATTGATTTTTTAATTCTGATCTTCAGTTCAACTCTTATCTTCTTGATTTTTTGAATCTCACAAATCAGGTAGTCTTTATCTTCTTGATTTTCAAAAATCTTTATTTTCTAATTAATTTATCTCATTTATTCTCCACCACTGATTTGATTTTCTTAGATGACATCTCAACCACTCACTTAAGGATTTTGCCCTAACCTTGATTAGGGATTATCAAATTTAATCTGGACCTCTGATTTTAGGTCTTTGTCAAAGATCAATCTCATCCGTCCGTTCAAAATGGCATTTTCTATAAAATGCCATTTTCCTCTCATTTTTGCATAAGGAAATATTTTAGACATTAGACGCACATAGATTCTACAGACATTGCAGCATTTGTTATCTTATTTCACTTACTCTTGGCATATTTAGGCATAGACATTTTCACTCATATTTTCATAGGAATTAGACATTAGACTTTGATCAAATCCTTCAAAGCTTGGTGTAGGGCTTAGACTTTTATTTCACATTGCTCGCATGATGAATCTGAGGGCAACACGTCAACCAGCAAGCTAGAAGGTGTTACAAAAAGGAGTCATGGAAGTCTCAACGATTTATAGGTATAATCGTTCTATGTTTTAACTTGCATTGTGTTTTGTAATTACTTTGGGTTTTAGTCTTTATTGATATGCTAATCTAATCCTGAAAATAACCCTAAGTTATAGAGGGGATTAAAATAAATGAGAAAGTGACTCCCCATTCCACTCAACAAGATCTCCACCCACGTGTCATTTCAAACAGAATCTGCCTTAGAAAAGGCTAAAAGGGAGAGTGAAGCTCTGGCAGAAGAGTTGGAGAGAACATAAATTGAGGTTGTGAATGTAGAAATGGAGAGAAAAATAAGTTTCCTAAAGCTGTCAAATATGGATGAGGCTACGCAAGTTGCAACCTCATCAAATCACCAAGATGCCTTAAAGGACGGTCCTAAAATTAATCTAGATCCCATCATAAATAATTCTGGCCTGAAGACTCATGCAACTAGGTTTGTAAATCCAAATCAGGATAGTCCTAGGATACAAGATTTAGGGTCTAGTGACGATTCTCAAAAGAATGAAGGATTATTTCAATGGTAACCTATACAGTTGGAAAGGTATAGGCCATTATTCTTTGATGGCATCCCTGGTTATCCAAATCCCATCCTTGCTAACTTGAGAGAAAAGATGAGTAAGTTCGTCGACAATAATGCTATGACAACAAAGGAATACTTAAAATCTTTCATGGATATGTTAAATAATTATGAGGTAGAACATGAAGATGTTGTAATGAAATTGTTTGTACAATCTCTGGTAGAGGATGCAAGGGATTGGTATAGAGGTCTATCTAATGCTAGTATTGGTTCATGGGATGAGTTTGAAAAGTGTTTCAAGGATCAATACGGTGATGAAACTAATGCAAGTTTCATGCTAAATGAGTTTAATAACATCAAGAAGTCATTGAATGAGCTTGTGATAGAGTTTAATTTAAGATTTCAGAAAGCAATGTATAAGTTGTTCAAGGTTTTAAGGCTTGATGAAAATGTATGTTTAACTACATATTTCATTTCATTTGATGCTAAAATGGCATATCTCCTCAGAGATAAAGACCCTTAGACTATGAGGGATGCATTTAGGGTGGCTATAAATATTGAAAGTAACAGAAGAGCTTCTGGGAAATATGGTAGGAGGGAAGAACCTACACTTTTAAAAAATCCTAAGAATAGGACTAAGAAGGTTTCGGCTGCAAAGCCTAAAGATGATGAAAAGTGGGAAAAGGTTTATAGTACTTTGAAAGACATAAAGCAAACTGTTGCCAAGCAAGAGAAGGGTATAGGAAATGAAATACAATCCTATAATAAAAATGATAGGCAACCTAGATTGCAAAATTATCCTTACAATACAAATTGGAAAGATGGAAAACCAATCTTGCCTAGCCAGAAGCTTAAAAATGATCGGCATATTCCAGACCCCTTGCAGAAACATTCAATGAATCTAGTACCGGATAGACCATGGTGTGAAGTGTATGAACATCCAAATGATCAAAATTATTGTGGTGTTGCTCAATTGCTTGTTGTTGAGGAGATAGAGGAGGATGCTCATGAGCAGACATTAGAATATGAGCAGGATGATGTAGATGTTTGTAAGGCTAGATCATACATTGATGAAGCAAAATATTCCTTTGATGATGAAATACAAGAAGCTAATGTGGATAATTAGAGGCAGAGAAGTGAGATGTATTATCAACAGGTCTTTTCTGATGAGGAAGGTGATTTTGATCATACTGCTTGCAATATGGAGTAGGTTGAAGATTTGGTGTCCTTAAGGAGACCATTAGAAGAAGAGATTTCAAGATTAATTGAGGAAATGGTTACTAAAATGAGAAGTTCACTTCAATTGAGAAATAGGACTGTGGGTGGTGAGCAGGGTAAACCTGCTGGCTTGTTTATTAAAGAGAAAAATGATAAAAACAAAGGTGTTAAGGTTGACAACAAAAATAATGTTGTAAAATTCAAAGAAGTTAAGAGTGATAAGGTTTGGGAAAAAAAAAATGAGACCCCAAAGCCTCAGGAAGATGTAACTACATCATTGGTGAAGAAAAAGGTGATTGCAAAGGTAGCTAAACCTATTGCAGAGGATAAGAAGCAAACGAAGCTAGGGGGAAGTAATCAACTAGAGAGAAAGGAAAATGATGAAGGTATGATGTCTAATTTTCCTAAATATACACTTGTGGATATGTTTCATGTTCTTTCTCAGGTTAAAGTAACTATACATTTGCTAGAAATGATGAGAATAAACAAACACAAAGAAAGGAAATATCCTTGATCATAGATGTTGCTGGTAATAAGACTAAACAAGGAAATGGTAAAAAAGTGAAGGATAAAGAGAAAGAAAAGGAAGTGGAGGGAATTGTGTCACAAATTCCCCCTGTGTATTTAGGAAATTCTATTAACATGTGCCTTGAAATAATAACCCCTTTTTTCTTAAGTATGGATATAAATGGGAAAACTTTAAAGAATTGTATGATAGATTCAAGGGCATCAAATAGTGTTATGCCAGTCAAAATAATGGAGGCAATGGGCTTGATAGTAGATACTGCCCAAGGTAAATGTTATTCTATGGATTCAAGAGAAGTGCTAGTTATTGGAACTATCAGAGCATTGCCTTATAAATTGATTCAGTACCCTGACAAGGATTTAGTCATGACCCTATTAGATGCAGACATCCCACCTCATTTTGGAATGCTCTTGTCAATAAAATGGAGTGCATCAATGGGGGGTAATATGCAATGTGTTTTGTCATTTGCTACTTTCTCTATTGATGGTAAGGATGTCAAAATTGAAAGAGAATCAAAAGTACCTCATATGATTGAGCATGGCCCGATTGAGAATATGACATGTTTTATTGACAGTGGTATACATGAATTTAGGGTTGAGGAATTCCCTAACAATTGTGATAAGCCTACTACATTGATTGATGCATAAATAAAACAATTGTCAGAATCTAATGACTTGTGGACTATCTATTTTGATGGTGCAAGTTCAAAAGAAGGGCCTGGTGCAGGTGTCTTGTTACGGTCACCAAGTGTAAAGACATTTAGGTTCTCTTTCACTTTGTTATTTGAATGCACAAATAATGTGGCAGAGTATGAAGCCTTGTTATTAGGGTTGAGATTGGTTGAAAAGCATGGGATCAAGAAGCTCAAGGCAATTGGGGATTCTGAGCTTGTGGTCTCCCAAGTTAGATCCAAGTTTGTATCAAAGAACAAGAGGTTGAAACAGTATAGGAATGTTGTTTGGGATGAATTGGAGAGCTTTGATGCATTTGGCATAGGATGGATGGAAAGAGGTCAAAACAAAGTGGCAGACCTATTAGCCAACATTGCATTAAAACTAGATGATATGAATTATGCTAGAATTTCAAAGGTCGAGGTGCAAACTAGGCCATCTGTCCCTAATAATATAAAAAAAGGTAGGTTTTTGATAATGATGATGATATATTAAGGTTTTTGAATTTTGTGGGAGAGTATGAAAATTAGGAAATTGACTTTGGAGCTTTTGTTGAAAATGTTGATGGTAATGATACTATATTTGGAAATGAGGTCATTCAGTTAAAGATAAACACAATTCCCAAGGATCTAGTTGTACTAGAAATAGTGATTGATAATCAGGATAAGACAAAGGCTAATCATACTATTTCTCATCCTGATGACTTGGAAGAGATAAATCTTGGAGTAGAAGCATCCCCAAAGAAGGTATATATTGGAAAGAAAATGTCACCAAAGGTGAGAAGGATGCTAATTGACTTATTAAGGAAGTTTAGGCATGTGTGTGCATGGTCCTATGATGAACTTAAGGCATACAGGGAGGATCTTTGCCAACAAGGGCATACACAACATGTCCAAAGTGATTGAGTCTCTAACCATGATGCCTCTCTTGGCATCTTCAAGAGATTTGCTTGATCGATTCCATGCTGGGCCTTCTCAGGCCTTCCTAGCACCTGGAAAACTAAGAGAACCGAGGGTTTTCAATCCTCCCCCAATACTCCTATCACTCCTCTTGTTTCCTTACTCTCCAACACCTCCATGTAAAATGCCCAACCTCCTAATTTATTTCCTATCTCCCCAGTAGGTGCTAGAATCAATCCATTAATTATTGATGGAGCAGATAATATAGTCCATGCTGATCACACCATCCCCTGCCATGGATATTGCAAAAAGATTTCCTTTTACTGTTATTAATCCAACAGTTGGATCATGAGACCAAATAAAAATCATTGACCCCTCCCCTCAATATTAATGGATACAACTCTCGAGATCAACAATGCCACTCCCACCTTCCTCATGCTATCCTACTCAATTAAATCTACTGCCTTTTACCTTCTTTCTCTCTACCTCACATGCCTAGTCAAGGAAATCATGCATGACCTTAATGTGGTCGTTGAATTTTGTAAATGAAGCGAGTATGTCTTATCCCCAAATAAACATTGTACCATCCCTTATGCCACAACTGATGTGACATAATTGACCTAATGTAAAAATATTAATTGTTGAGTAATTAGCCGATAGGCTATTATAGGTGGGAATTCCCACTGGAAAAGTCTACTGTCTAATGCCAGTTGACTATTCTGGTGGGAAATCCAACCAGAAAGGTTTTAAGTGTTGGAGTGGGTTGCGTACAAAAATAAAATGATCATTCATATCAGTAAACACCATACTAGCTCCTACATGCACACTATATTAATTTTACCTTGACTTTTGAGGTTTTGCGTGCGAGTTGAAGTAGCTTGTGTCTGGATGTATTCCGTATTTGCCTATTTCCATTACTTTTTCAAGTGGCCTTCTTTAGAATACTATGGCAATGGCGGTTATGACAGGAGGAGAGCAAGGAAACATCAGAAGGGAGAAGGCAATTTATGCTTCATGTAATGCCCCGTCTTAATAACCTAAGGAATGTTGCAATTGTGTATAAAGATGAAATAATTTTTTTTTAAAAGTATTAATATTAAGTTAATTAGTTTGCATACATTCATTAAGTTACATGATGTTACACTACTTGAGTTTCCATAGACGACTTTAGTATTTCGCATTGCACATATTTAATTAATATTAACATAAACTTAAAATAAACATTGCATATCATTTGGAATTCCATTCAAGATATCATAAAGTACAAATACGTTTCCTTACATTGCATTTGATAAAATATACAATACTCATCCATCTGATGAGGTAGATCAAATAATAATTAAAATTTACATTTACATTGTTCACCTCATATACAATTGAGGGATGATTTCAAATACAAGATTTGCAATTTACAATGAAGAAATACACATAAATTTCCAAGTGCGAGCTCTCCATCCATGAAGCTCTCGATGGCATAATCACAAACTAGGGACCCAATGGAGTAAGGTGTACATTCCACCCAACCATGTGGTACCCGTAGGTCCACCCCCCGTGCTAGGAGATAGTAATATGGTTACCTAGACATAATCTACTAACCCTAGACACAAGTACATAACTAACTGATGGTTACATTGCTTCCATATTTTAGACAATTGAATGTACATCATACACAAGGTTAACTGTTATTATAGGTGGAGTGTCATCACAATATTGCAAAGGTTACCCTGGTGTTTCTTCCTAGGTTCTGGCCCCCAACCTTGGGTTACCCTGGTAACCTCTTACGAAACTCGGCCCCATTGCAAGTCATTGCGGAATCGAATGTCTTTTGAAGAAACAAGACACTGATTTTCCATTCCAGGCCTTCTCATCTTATACTCAAGACTGAACTAGCTCAAGAGTTAATAAGTGAGGCATAAACATCTTGTTAAGAGTTTTAATTCTAACTACTGTGTTATTTAGTTTTCACTGACTTACTAACTCTTTGTAAGTTACCCTGACGCCACTTTGTGTGTCGGCCCTTACAAAAGGCCACTCCCCTAAAAATAACAAAGAAATCTAAGTTTACTATCTAGGGTAGACAAAGTGCACAAATTCAACATATAATACCAAATATACCAGAAAGGACATCCCAATTCGTTCACAAAATCAGGTTCACTACCCTAACTTGTTTAATCACATGCAACCAAAGTCAAATTTACTCCCTTGAAGAGACTGGAACTGGAAGACTTAAAATCACGTAAAGATAAATTTCCCCCTTTTAAGCAATAAAATTTAAAACAACTTAAAATGAATACATGTCTATCATTGGGATATATTAAATGCAATCAAACATTTAAAAGAGTGAAAGTATCTATTTCTAATCTTTTTCTTTACTTAACAATAGTTCTTAAAACATTTAATAATTATGCTCATTGAAAACATTATATGCATAACTATCTAAATACAAATAAATTCTTATTTCTCATTTTTCCAAAATAAATTTTCCACATTAATATTTTAATCAAATATTCTCAACATTAAATATATATATATACAAAATACACACATAGATATATATATATATATATACATATATATATACATATATACATATATATATATATATAATTATAATATATACACATATATAAGTATTTAAAAATAACACTAAAACCTTAAATCAAAATTTAATAGTCGAACACAATTTATACAGTCGCGGCCATGTTTCTTTTTACCAGTCGCGGCCATGTCTCTTTTTACCAGTCGCTGGCTCCATACATGGGGCCAGCCGGTATAATGGGGCAGCATTGGGGCTGCTCCCACCGCCGCCTACCCTAAAGGCTGTGGCTATGGGAATGACCATAGCCCCTTCCCACTGTCGCCTCCCTTAGAGGGGCAACAACTGTGGGGAATAAACCCCTGCGGCCATGAAAAATACAGTGTTTTATATTTTTTTTATTATAAATATTTTAATCACAGAAATTCTGAACTATGAATTTCGTGTACGATGATTTTAATCTATTATTTCACTACTATTTGAAACAAAGTAATTTTATATATGTATTTGTATATGTATGTATATATATTTGTTACTGATATATGTACATATATGAATACATATATAAAATTCATAAAAAACAATTTAATACTGAAACTGGGCAATAACTTTCATCAGGAAATTGAAAAAGAAATTTCAAACCCTTCAAATATTTTAACAATTTTCCTCTGTAAATTTCTACTATTAATATAAAACCCTGTTTTGCCTCTTTTATTTCTTTATAATCCCTTGTTTTCACAATTTTCACAGAGATTTAAAAATTTAACAACAGAGAATTTCTTTTCTTTCACAATTAAAATTCTTCATAGATCTTTCCTACAGTTTAAATAAATTTTTTACAAAATTCTCGAGAACACAGGAAATACAAAACTAATATTTTCTCAATCATTTTTTTTTCAAAAGGAAACAAATGAAACGAAGAAAAATACCTTGTAACTTGAGATTTGGCTGTAGAAATGAGAGCCTCTATTGTCACAGTTCTCCAAAGCTTCTTCAAAGCACCAAATCCAAGAAAGCTTTAACTAACCACAAAGATCCTCCAAGCAAAGGGATCTTCCACAAATATAAAGTATTACAAAATTAACACAATACCGAAAGTTTTTGTAAAAGCTAAGATATTTTTCCCATGAAGAAATTGAATAGCCTTTGTAATTTCCAAATCCCCAGATAATATCCAGCAAAATCCTCAACCAAAAATCATAATTGCACTGGCACACTTGTCGAGAAGTGCAAAATATCTATTAACCACTTCTCGACAATCTTGCCTCTCAAGATTTGCATGTATTTAATACATTTAAAATTTAAAATTTTAATATTCAAATTTCATGCATTTATTTTATTTAATTTTCTAATTTTCAAATACAAAATTAATTTACAATTCAAATGCCATTTCCACAAATAATATTTAATTTAAATAAATCTATTTACACATTTAAACAATTTAATTTAATTAATTTATTTAATTAATTAAATAGATTTAATCTTTATGACCAAACCATTTAACCAAACAAACTAATTAATTAATTAAATAACTTACAAAACTAATTTCTTTAACATTAAAATTTAATTTAAATAACAGTAAATAAAACATAATAAACTATTATTTAAATTGACATTTTTCCTTTCAAGCAATTAATCCAAACAGAAAAGTACAAGACAACTAAGACTCAAACTAAAACTGACAAAATGTACAGGACCGGTCAAAGACTAGACTATGATGAACCTAACTACTTACCTCCCAATCAACATTTCTCATGAGTCTTGATATGCTCATACCTGAGTAACACAGTGGAGTCGGTGTCATGTACCTACAATCTTGCAACCAAGCAATAACATGCATATATATATATAAACCATTGTACAGGCACACCGTGCAGAGAAAATCACGGACATCACAGGGCAGTCCCAAGCGAGTGATGCGATTCCGTTCTCCTCACCAATACATGTCACATCAAACTGATGAAATAAATAACTGTTAGTCCATCATAAACATATACATAGCAATAATCAATTGAAAATAAACATCTACGCTATCTCAAAGCATGTCTGAAATCAGTAATCACCATACAATGTATCATCATGTCACAGAATAAATCCACTATCGCTCAAAACCAGCGATCAAAATATCCAAACAAAATATCATAGTCTAACTGTGTGAAAACATAACAGCAGAAAACATAAGCATAAATGGAGGGGTACTACATCCTCCCCCCTAGGATCAGGCTTGCTCCTGAAGGCCTGCGAACAGATAGGGATAAAGTTCCCTCATGCGTGTCGCATCCTCCTAAGTAGCAGAAGCCTCATGGCTAGGATCCCATTGGACCCTCACCTGATCAACGTCTCGACCCCTGAGACCGGGCGTTCGGCGCTGTAGAATGGCCACGGGCTCCAAAGCCAGTTGCCCGTCCTCTACCTGTAATGCATTCTAATCAAGTACATGAGAAATGTCATGATGATATGGTCTAAGAACTGATACATGAAAAACATCATGAATACGAGACAAATTGGGTGGTAAGGTGAGTCGATACGCCACAGGACCAATTCTCTCTAAGATCTCAAATGGCCCAACAAATCGAGGCATAAGCTTAAAGCCTTTTCCATAACAGATTGGACTCTTTCACGGTCGCACTCGAAGAAACACTTTATCACTAACAACAAACTATCGGTCTATCCTATGCGCATCGGCATACTTCTTTTTCCTATCCTAAGCTACTATCAAATGTTCTCTAATATGGTCAACCTGTTGCTCCATGTCTCGAAGCATCTCAGGTCCAAGTAATACTCTATCCTCTAGTTGATCCCAACTCAAAGGAGTTCGACAAGGATGACCGTATAATGCCTGAAATTGTGGCATACCTATGGAACTCTGATATTTGTTGTTGTAAGCGAATTCTACTAAGTACAAATAATCCTTCCAACGTGATTGTTGGTCCATTACATACATCCTAAGAATATCCTCTAATATTTGGTTAACTCTCTTCGTTTGTCCATTAGTTTGAGGATGATATGCTGAACTAAAGTTCAACTGTGTACCTAGAGCATGTTGTAATGAAGTCCATAGGGGCTGAAGTAAATACGGGATCTATATCAGAAATAATCCTACGAGGAATCCCATGCAATCTAACGATGTCCTCCATGAATATCCTAGGTACGGATGAAACATTATATGATGAACGTACTGGTGAGAAATGAGCCACCTTAGTCAATCGGTCAACAGTTACCATAATGGCATCATGTCGACGTGATGACATAGGTAACCCTACAATAAAGTCAATGGATATAATTTCCCATTTCCATTCAGGAATGAGATGTGGCTGCAATAATCCAGCGGGATGTTGATGCTCAGCTTTGACTCGCTGGCATTCAAGACATCTCTATACATAATCAACAATATCACATTTCATACCAGGCCAGAAATACAATTGCCGAAGACCAGCATGCATTTTCTTGACACCTGGATGAGTTGAATATGGAGCTCGATGAGCTTCAGTCATGACTAATGTACGAAGACCCTCAAAATGTGGTACATAAATACGACCTAAATGCCATAATATACCATCCAGTTGTAGGACATACCCTGCAAATTGACCTTCTAAAGGTCTACCAGATTCAATCTCTGACCTTACTTCCTGATATAATCTATCAGTAGGTAGTGTTGCTAATATTTGACCTCTCAAATCTACTTCAAGAGTAGTAGCAGAGATCTCATGTCGACAACAACTAAGAGCATCAGCCACTACATTCTCTTTTCCTTCAACATATTTTACTTCAAAATCATACTCACACAAGAACTCCATCCACCGTCTCTACCTAGCATTCAAGTTAGGTTGCATGAAAATGTATTGTAGACTACAGTGATCTGTATGAAGTTCGAAACGATGACCTAATAAGAAATGCCTCCATCGAACTAATGCATGCACTACTGCAGCTAGTTCTAGGTCATGAGTGGGATAGTTTAATTCGTGATCCTTGAGTTTGCGAGACTCATAAGCAATCACACACCCATCTTGCATTAGAAATACTCCCAAACCCTCTAAGGATGCATCCGTGCATACTACAAAATCCGTAGTAGGATCAGGAACAATCAGTATATGTGCATTTGTTAACTTTTCTTTAAGTGTCTGAAAAGCCAACTGACACTGCTCTTTCCAAACAAACTTCTTCCCTTTTCTTTGAAGAGAAGTAATAGGATGACCGATTCTAGAAAAACCCTCAACAAACCGCCTATAGTAACCAGCTAGACCCATAAAACTATGAACTTCACCTATATTAGTAAGCACGGGCCAATCTACAATAGCTTGAATCTTTGAAGGATCCACAACAATACCTTTCCCAGAAATCACATGTCCAAGATATTTAATCTCAGTTTGAAAGAAGTCACACTTCTTCAGGTTTGCATACAATTGATTTTCCCTTAAACATTGCAATACCTGTCTCAAGTGTTCTTCATGTTCCTTTATATTTCTTGAATAAACTAAAATATCATCGAGAAATACCAAGACAAAGCGATCAAGGTATGTACGAAAAACACCATTCATTAGACTCTTGAATACTTATGGTGCGTTCGTTAACCTAAATGGTTCTACTGTGAATTCGTAGTGCCCATAACGAGTACGAAAAGCAGTTTTATGAATGTCTGCTTCGGCTATTCACAATTGATGATACCCATATTTAAAATCAATTTTAGAGAACACATTAGCTCCCTTAATTTGATCAAAAAGATCATCGATTTTAGGCAAAGGATAACGATTCTTAATCGTAACCTTGTTCAATTGATGATAGTCAATACACAACCTAAGAGATCCGTCCTTCTTTACGAAGATAATAGGTGCTCCCCAAGGGGAAACACTTGGACGAATAAAACCCTTTTCTAATAGTTCCTCTAACTGAATATGGAGTTCCTCTAACTCCTGAGTCATCATTCTATAAGGTGCTCTAGATATAGGCTCAGCTCCAGGAACTAGGTCAACTCTAAAGTCAATATCCCTCTTCGGTGCCATTCCAGGTATGTCATTGGGAAACACGTCAGAAAATTCCCTAAGAATAGGATGATCATCAAGAGATACCTCTCGACTCTCACCTTCTAAATCAGTAACTATTGTTGCAAACAGTTGACATCCCTGACGAAGACATCTCTTTAATTGCATAGTGGATATCATTTGCAGAGAGATAGGTCTTTGAACACCGATGATTTCAAATTTCGCACCTAAATCATTAATGCAACTAACTGTCTTAAGTCGACAGTCAATCACAACATGATAAGATGCTAGCCAATCCATACCTAAAACTATGTCATACGATCCTAAGGGTGTAACATATAAATCTACTAAGGTAGTTAATGCATGAATTTTAAGTTCACAATTATGTACTAAGTTTTCTACTGCTACTTTCACCCCAGAGGCAAATTCAACCTGCCACTTACCACCTTGCTTTACCGCCACAAGACCACATCGGTCAATGATGGTCGGTGAAATAAAGGAGTCAGTAGCTCCGGAATAAAAAATAATGGAAACACTAACACCATGTAACTTACCGGTCTCGGATCATCGTATTCGGACGGGTTTACCATTAACCATGATATATTGTGGGCGCGTGATCATCCCGTATCACCAATCGAGGTTTCGAATGGTGGTCAACCAGGCTCAAAACCAGCAGAACCTCCTCATCGGACACTATCTAGCCAAGGTGTCCCTACCGCCCACATTATATAACAACTCCAGTCTCTATCTAATCCTCACGCACCATGTACTGGGATTGTTGGAAACTAATTCCTACCATGTGACCAGCACTCTGCATAGGCTGATCCTGCCTATTGCACCTGTTGCGCCACCAGTTGCGACCGTTTCCTTTTTGAGGACTATTACCTTGTTGTATTTGTGGATTATTGTTCTTTTGAGGTGTTCATTGTTGTTGTTGCTGCCCACCCTTTGTGGGTGTCTGTTGGTTCCTAGAGGAACCACTTGTCTGTACCTGTCCACCCCGTGGACTAAAACCTGTTGTAGGAGCACTGCCAATCTACACTCCTATGTGACCACCTAACACCATAGCAAGGTTCTCCACTATGCAAGCCTTCTCCACCACAACTTCCATAGTCTTTGGCTCAAAGACTCGGACACCACCACTAATGCAGGCATTTAAACCCCTGATAAAGTGTTGTACTAGCATAGGCTCATCATTGCCAATACCAGCATACTACTTGAGTTCATAGAACCTACATTCATATTGCTCTACAGAAAGAGCCAACTGACGTAGATCATGGAACTCATTAGCCCGTTGCTGCCTCTAGTGTTCTGATAGGAACCATGCTCTAAACCTCACGAGAAACATCTCCCAAGACACTGACCCAATATCCAAATGGAGCTTCTGCTCCTCCAGGCACCACCAAGTAGAGGTGAATCCTCTCAGATGCATAATAGTGCATCTCACATAGGTATTTCTACCGTAAGGGTGCATGGCGAAGCATCTACCCAAATCCAGTAGCCAGGTCTCAGCCTCTAAGCCACCTCCTATACCATCAAAGGTAGGAGGACGTGCCCTTAGTAAATCCCTCATGTGTCCTGCAATAATAGCATCCTGATGCACTATGTCATCTACTCTCCTAGGAGATCTATCTCTCTCTCTCTAACTACCTCCCGCTCATCTTCTTGTCTAGGTCCAAGATGAGCTAGGACCTCTTCTAACAAAGGACGTATCTGTGAACCCTCTACTCCTTACTGCTCATGATTCTGTCCCTCATTCCTCTGATCCAATTGTTCTTCCTGATCACTATGATGAGGACTCAGAGGGGGAGTAACCTGAGGGATTGGCCCTCGGCCTCCACCTCAACCTCTACCTAGACCTCTTCCTCCTCACCTAGGCATGTTCCTACAGATAACAATAACGAGTCTTAGATACTATTCAACCAAGGCTAATAGTTTGTGACACTACGTACTAGGCCAACCTAATGGGCTCACGATTACCCAGAGCGTCTAGTGTTTGTAACCTTTGTTCTGATACCAATCTGTAATGCCCCGTCTTAATAACCTAAGGAATGTTGCAATTGTGTATAAATATGAAATAATTTTTTTTAAAAAGTATTAATATTAAGTTAATTAGTTTGCATACATTCACTAAGTTACGCAACGTTACACTACTTGAGTTCTCATAGACGACTTTAGTATTTCGCATTGCACATATTTAATTAATATTAACATAAACTTAAAATAAACATTGCATATCATTTGGAATTCCATTCAAGATATCATAAAGTACAAATACGTTTCCTTACATTGCATTTGATAAAATATACAATACTCATTCATCTAATGAGGTAGATCAAATAATAATTACAATTTACATTTACATTGTTCACCTCATATACAATTGAGGGATGATTTCAAATACAAGATTTATAATTTACAATGAAGAAATACACATAAATTTCCAAGTGTGAGCTCTCCATCCATGAAGCTCTCGATGCCATAATCACAAACTAGGGACCCAATGGAGTAAGGTGCAAGTTCCACCCAACCATGTGGAACCCGTAGGTCCACCCCCCGTGCTAGGAGATAGTAATATGGTTACCTAGACATAATCTACTAACCCTAGACACAAGTACATAACTAACTGATGGTTACATTGCTTCCAGATTTTAGACAATTGAATGTACATCATACACAAGGTTAACTGTTATTTTAGGTGGAGTGTCATCACAATATTGCAAAGGTTACCCTGGTGTTTCTTCCTAGGTTCTGGCCCCCAACCTTGGGTTACCCTGGTAACCTCTTACAAAACCCAGCCCCATTGCAAGTCATTGCGGAATCGAATGTCTTTTGAAGAAACAAGACACCGATTTTCCATTCCAGGCCTTCTCATTTTATACTCAAGACTGAACTAGCTCAAAAGTCAATAAGTGAGGCATAAACATCTTGTTAAGAGTTTTAATTCTAACTACTGTGTTATTTAGTTTTCACTGACTTACTAACTCTTTGTAAGTTCCCCTGACACCACTTTGTGTGTCGGCCCTTACAAAAAGCCACTCCCCTAAAAATAACAAAGAAATCTAAGTTTACTATCTAGGGTAGACAAAGTGCACAAATTCAACATATAATACCAAATATACTAGAAAGGACATCACAATTCGTTCACAAAATCATGTGCAATACCCTAACTTGTTCAATCACATGGAACCAAAGTCAAATTTACTCCCTTGAAGAGACTGGAACTGGAAGACTTAAAATCACGTAAAGATAAATTTCCCCCTTTTACCCAATAAAATTTAAAACAACTTAAAACGAATACACGTCTATCATTGGGATATATTAAATCCAGTCAAACAATTAAAAGAGAGAAAGTATCTATTTCTAATCTTTTTCTTTACTTAACAACAGTTCTTAAAACATTTAATAATTATGCTCATTGAAAACATTATATGCATAATCATTCAAATACAACAAATTCTCTTATTTCTCATTTTTCCAAAATAATTTACATTAATATTTTAATCAACATTCTCAACATAAATATATATATATTGTAATACACATTGATATATATATATACATATATACATACATATATATATACATATACATATATATATATTATATATATATAATATATATATATATATATTATATATATATATATATATATATAGATATATATATATATATAATATATATATATATATAATATATATATATATATACACACATGTATAAGTATTTAAAAATATGAATCAAACCCTAAATTGAAATTTATTAGCTTCAATACAATTCTATACAATGTATTATGTTTCTTTTACCACCATGTTCATGTTTTTAACCAGTCATACATGTCTCCTTACCAATCACGGCCCATACATGGCTGATCAGAGACAAGGCAGCACTGGCTCCCATTGTCGCCCACTTAGCATAAGGGGTCAGGAACGCCATGCTCTCATCTCAATTCCCCTTAGGGCTGGGCTGGCTGGGGAATAAACCCCTCAAATGGCATGAAAATACAGTTGTTATATATATATTTTTTATAAATATTTTAAGCACAAAATTATGAATTTGAATTTATGTATTTACCATTTTAATATATTATTTCTGTATTACTATTTGAATTGTGCAATTTTTACATATGTATTTGTATACATGTATGTATATATATTTGTTATTGATATATATACATATATGAATACATATATAAAATTTATAAAAACAATTTGTCATCAACTGGTACACTTACTGTGAAATGAAAAGAAATTTAAACTCTAAATATTTTAACACTAGAATTTTACTCTATTAATATAAACCTGTTTTGCCCATTTTATTTCTTTATAACTCTGTTTTCACAATTTTCACAGAGATTTAAAAATATAACAGAGAATTTCTTTTCTTTCACAACTAAAATCCTTCATAGATCTTTCCTACTGTTTAAATAATTTTTTTACCAAATTCCCGAGAAGAACACAGGAAATACAAAACAAATCTTTTCTCTAACTTTTTTTTTCAAAAGGAAACAAATGAAATGAAAGAAAATAATTGTGAACCTCAGATTTATATAGAAATGAGAGCCTGTGTTGTCATAGTCCTCAAAAGCTTCTTCAAAGCACCAAATCCAAGAAAGCTTTAACTAACCACAAATATCCTCCAAGCAAAGGGATCTTCCACAAATATATAGTATTACCAAATTAACACAATACCAAAAGTTTTTGCAAAAGCTAAGATATTTTTCCCGTGAAGAAATTGAATAGCCTCTGTAATTTCCAAATCCCTTGATAATATCTGGCAAAATCCTCAACCAAAAATCATACTCAGATCATGACACTTGCCCAGAAGGCAAAATATCTACAACTTCACTTCTAATAATCTTGCCTCCTCAAGATTTGTAATGTATTTAATACATTTGAAATTTAAAATTTTAATATTCAAATTTCATGCATTTATTTTATTAATTTAATTTTCAAATATAAAATGAATTTACACCAAACATATTTCCAAATATTAAATTAAATAACCTATTTATTACATTTAGTATTCTAATTTATTTCCACTAATTTATTGCACTAAATAGGATTACCTTAAGACCAAACCATTTAACCAAACAAACAAATTAATTAATTAAATAACTTACAAAACTAATTTCTTTTACATTAAAATTTAATTTAAATAAAAGTAAATAAAATATAATAAACTATTATTTAAATTGACATTTTTCCTTTCAAGCAATTAATCCAAACAGAAAAATACAAGACAACCAAGACTCAAACTAAAATGACAATGTACAAGGACTGGTTAAAGACTAGATTAGGATGAACTCAACTACTACCTCCCAATCAACATCGAGATGCAGCCTTGACATTGCACTGAGTAACTGTGTGGAGTCGGCACATGTACCCGCAATCTTGCAACCAAGCAATAACATGCATATATGAAACCATTGGTTGCAATAATCAAGTATGGAGAAAATCAATTTTATGATTACAAGGCACTCGCAAGCTTGTGCGATGCGATTCTCATGTTTCTCCACAATTCAATACATCGCTTTACATCGACTTGACAAAATAAATAATCAAGCTCGGCCCATCATAAACATATACATAGCAACAATCAACTCAAAATAAACATCTACGCATTCAAAGTATAAACCAAATCGAATCACAAATGTAATCATCATGTCACGTATCAAATCCATTGTCGCCAAAACCACGAAAATATCCAAACGAAATATCATAGCTCAACCGTAGGAAAACATAAATGTAAATCATAAGCATAAAATGGAGGGTACTACATCCTCCCCAGACTGTGGCTTTACCTCAAAGCTCTTTAATAGATAGGGATAAAGTTCCCTCATGTCGTGATTCCTCCCAAGTGTAGAAGCTCTCATGGTTAGGATCCCATTGACCTCACCATCAATGTCTCACTCTCAGACTGAGCACACCACTGTAGAATGGGCTACTCGCTCCAAAGCTAGCTGCCCGTCCTCTACCTGTAATGCATTCCAATCAAGTACATGAGAAATGTCGGGATGATATGGTCTAAGAACTGATACATGAAAAACATCATGAATACGAGACAAACTGGGTGGTAAGGTGAGTTGATACGCCACAGGACCAATTCTCTCTAAGATGTCAAATGGCCCAATGAATTGAGGTGCAAGGTTAGAGCCTTTTCCATAACGGATTGGACTCTTTCGCAGTCGCACTCGAAGAAACACTCTATCACCAACAACAAACTATCGGTCTATCTTATGCGCATCGGCATACTTCTTTTGCCTATCCTGAGCTGCTATCAAATGTTCTCTAATATGGTCAACTTGTTGCTCCATGTCTCGAAGCATCTCAGGTCCTAGTAATACTCTATCCTCTAGTCGATCCCAACTCAAAGGAGTTTGACAAGGATGACCGTATAATGCCTAAAATGGTGGCATACCTATGGAACTCTGATATCCTTAGTTGTAAGCGAATTCTACTAAGTACAGATAATCCTCCCAACGTGATTGTTGGTACATTACGTACATCCCAAGCATATCCTCTAATATTTGGTTAACTCTCTCCATTTGTCCATCAGTTTGAGGATGATATGCTGAACTAAAGTTCAATTGTGTACCTAGAGCATGTTGTAATGAAGTCCATAGGGCTGAAGTAAATACGAGATCTATATCAGAAATAATCCTACGAGGAATCCCATGCAATCTAACGATGTCCTCCATGAATATCCTAGCTATGGATGAAACATTATATGATGATCGTACTGGTGAGAAATGAGCCACCTTAGTCAATCGGTCAACAGTTACCATAATGGCATCATGTTGACGTGATGACATAGGTAACCCTACAATAAAGTCAACATATATAATGTCCCATTTCCATTCAGGAATGAGATGTGGCTGCAATAATCTAGCGGGATGTTGATGATCAGCTTTGACTCGCTGGCATTCAAGACATCTCGATACATAAACAACAATATCACATTTCATACCAGGCCAAAAATACAATTGCCGAAGATCAGCATGCATTTTCTTGACACCTGGATGAGTTGAATATGGAGCTCGATGAGCTTCAGTCTTGACGAATGTACGAAGACCCTCAAAATGTGGTACATAAATACGACCTAAATGCCATAATATACCATCCGGTTGTAGGACATACCCTGCAAATTGACCTTCTAAAGGTCTACCAGATTCAATCTCCTACCTTACTTCCTGATATAATCTATCAGTAGGTAGTGCTGCTAATATTTGACCTCTCAAATCTACTTCAAGAGTAGTAGCAGAGATCTCATGTCGACGATGACTAAGAGCATCAGCCACTACATTCTCTTTTCCTTCAACATATTTTACTTCAAAATCATACTCACACAAGAACTCCATCCACTGTCTCTACCTAGCATTCAAGTTAGGTTGCGTGAAAATGTATTGTAGACTATGGTGATCTGTATGAAGTTCAAAATAATGACCTAATAAGAAATGCCTCCATCGAACTAATGCATGCACTACTGTAGCTAGTTCTAGGTCATGAGTGGGATAGTTTAATTCCTGATCCTTGAGTTTGCGAGACTCATAAGCAATCACACGCCCATCTTGCATCAGAACTACTGCCAAACCCTCTAAGGATGCATCTGTGCATACTACAAAATCCTTAGTAGGATTAGGAACAATCAGTATAGGTGCATTAGTTAACTTTTCTTTAAGTGTCTGAAAAGCCAATTGACACTGCTCTGTCCAAACAAAATTCTTCCCTTTTCTCTGAAGAGAAGTAATAGGATGACCGATTCTAGAACAACCCTCAACAAACTGCCTATAGTAACCAGCTAGACCCATAAAACTACGAACTTCACCTACATTAGTATGCGCGGGCCAATCTACAATAGCTTGAATCTTTGAAGGATCCACAACAATACCTTTCCCAGAAATCACATGTCTAAGATATTTAATCTCAGTTTGAAAGAAGTCACACTTCTTCAGGTTCGCATACAATTGACTTTCCCTTAAACATTGCAATACCTGTCTCAAGTTTTCTTCATGTTCCTTCATATTTCTTGAATAAAATAAAATATCATCGAGAAATACCAGGACAAAGCAATCAAGCTATGTACGAAAAAACTCCATTTATTAGACTCATGAATACTGATGGTGTGTTCGATAACCCAAATGGTACTATTGTGAATTCGTAGTGCCCATAACGAGTACGAAAAGCAGTTTTATGAATGTCTTCTTCGGCTATTCGCAATTGATGATACCCAGATTTCAAATCAATTTTAGAGAACACATTAGCTCCCTTAATTTGATCGAAAACATCATCGATTCTAGGCAAAGGATAACAATTGTTAATCGTAACCTTGTTCAATTGACGATAGTCAATGCACAGCCTAAGAGATCCATCCTTCTGCTTTACGAAGATAACAAGTTCTCACCAAGGGGAAACACTTGGATGAATAAGACCCTTTTCTAATAGTTCCTCTAACTGAATACGGAGTTCCTCTAACTCCTGAGTCGTCATTCTATAAGGAGCTCTAGGAACTAGGTCAACTCTAAAGTCAATATCCCTCTTCCGTGGCATTCCAGGTATGTCATTGGTAAACACATTAGCAAATTCCCTAAGAATAGGATGATCATCAAGAGATACCTCTCGACTCTCACCTTCTTCTAAATCAATAACTGTTGTTGCAAATAGTTTACATCCCTGACGAAGACATCTCTTTAATTGCATAGCGGATATCATCTGCAGAGAGATAGGTCTTTGAACACTAATGATTTACACTTTCGCACCTAAATCATTAATGCAACTAACTATCTTAAGTCGACAGTCAATCATAGCATGATAAGATGCTAGCCAATCCATACCTAAAACTATGTCATACGATCCTAAGGGTGTAACATATAAATCTATTAAGGTAGTTAACGCACAAATTTTAAGTTCACAATTATGTACTAAGTTTTCTATTGCTACTTTCACCCCAGAGGCGAATTCAACTTGCCACTTACCACCTTGCTTTACTGCCACAAGACCACATCGGTCAACGATGGTCAGTGAAATAAAGGAGTCAGTAGCTCCGGAATCAAAAAGAATGGAAACACTAACACCATGTAACTTACCTGAAGTCTCGACCACTATGTTCTGGTGATCAGCTTGGTGGTCATTAACCGTAGCATATACTATATTTGATCGTCCTGCATCACCCACTGTAGGCTCTGAAACTGTAGGTCGAGGCCCAAAACCAGTAGAACCTCTCATCAGACACTACCTAGCTATGTGTCCCTGCTGTCCACATGAGTAACAACCTGTGCCTCTATCGAATCCTCTGCCACCCGAAGGTGCATTGGATTGCTGGAAACTACCCCTAGTGACAGTAGACTGAGCACTCTGCGCAAGTTGATCCTACCTATTGCGCCTGTTGCGCCACCAGTTACAACCCTTTCCTGTTTGAGGACTATTACCTTGTTGTGGTTGTGGATTATTGTTCTTTTAAGGTGTTCATTGTTGTTGTTGCTGCCCACCCTTTGTGGGTGTCTGTTGGTTCCTAGAGGAACCACCTGTCTATACCTATCCACCCCATGGACTAAAACTTGATGTAGGAGCACTGCCAATCTGCACTCCTATGTGACCACCTAACGCCATAGCAAGGTTCTCCTCCACTATGCGAGCCTTCTCCACCGCAACTTCCATAGTCTTTGGCTAAAGAATCGGACACCACTACTAATGTGGGAATTTAAACCCCTGATAAAGTGTTGTACTAGCATAGGCTCATCATTGCCAATACCAGCATACTGCTTCAGTTCATAGAACCTACGTTCATATTGCTCTATAGAAAGAGCCAACTGACGCAGATCATGGAACTCGTCAGCCCGTTGCTGCCTCCAGTGTTTCGATAGGAACCGTGCTCTAAACCTCTCAAGAAACATCTCCCAAGACACTGACCCAATATCCAAATGGAGCTTCTGATCCTCCAGGCACCACCAAGTAGAGGTGAATCCTCTCAGATGCATAATAGTGCATCTCACACTGGTATTGCTACCATAAGGGTGCATGGCGAAGCATCTACCCAAATCCAGTAGCCAGGTCTCAGCCTCTAAGCCACCTCCTGTAGCATCAAAGGTAGGAGGATGTGCTGTCAGTAAATCCCTCATGTGTCCTATAATAATAACATCCTGATGCACTATGTCATCTACTCTCCTAGGAGATCTATCTCTCTCTAACTACCTCTTGCTCATCTTCCTGTCTAGGTCCAAGACGAGCTAGGACCTCTTCTAACAAAGGTGGAGTAACCTGAGGGATTGGCCCTCGGCCTCCACCTCGACCTCTACCACGACCTCTTCCTCCTCGCCTAGGCATGTTCCTTCACATAACAATAATGAGTCTTAGATACTATTCAACCAAGGCTAACAGTTTGTGACACTACGTACTAGGTCAACCTAATGGGCTCATGATTACCTAGAGCGTCCGGTGTTTGTAACCTTTGCTCTGATACCAATCTGTAATGCCCCATCTTAATAACCTAAGGAATGTTGCAATTGTGTATAAAGATGAAATATATATATTTTTTAAAGTATTAATATTAAGTTAATTAGTTTGCATACATTCATTAAGTTACGTAACGTTACACTACTTGAGTTTCCATAGATGACTTTAGTATTTTGCATTGCACATATTTAATTAATATTAACATAAACTTAAAATAAACATTGCATATCATTTGGAATTCCATTCAAGATATCATAAAGTACAAATACGTTTCTTTACATTGAATTTGATAAAATATACAATACTCATCCATCTAATGAGGTAGATCAAATAATAATTACAATTTACATTTACATTGTTCACCTCATATACAATTGAGGGATGATTTCAAATACAAGATTTATAATTTACAATGAAGAAATACACATAAATTTCCAAGTGTGAGCTCTCCATCCATGAAGCTCTCGATGCCATAATCACAAACTAGGGACCCAATGGAGTAAGGTGCAAGTTCCACCCAACCATGTGGAACCCGTAGGTCCACCCCCCGTGCTAGGAGATAGTAATATGGTTACCTAGACATAATCTACTAACCCTAGACACAAGTACATAACTAACTGATGGTTACATTGCTTCCAGATTTTAGACAATTGAATGTACATCATACACAAGGTTAACTGTTATTTTAGGTGGAGTGTCATCACAATATTGCAAAGGTTACCCTGGTGTTTCTTCCTAAGTTTTGGCCCCCAACCTTGGGTTACCCTGGTAACCTCTTACGAAACCCGACCCCATTGCAAGTCATTTCGGAATCGAATGTCTTTTGAAGAAACAAGACACCGATTTTCCATTCCAGGCCTTCTCATCTTATACTCAAGACTGAACTAGCTCAAGAGTCAATAAGTGAGGCATAAACATCTTGTTAAGAGTTTTAATTCTAACTACTGTGTTATTTAGTTTTCACTAACTTACTAACTCTTTGTAAGTTACCCTGACACCACTTTCTGTGTCGGCCCTTACAAAAGGCCACTCCCCTAAAAATAACAAAGAAATCTAAGTTTATATCTAGGGTAGACAAAGTGCACAAATTCAACATATAATACCAAATATACTAGAACAGACATCACAGTTCATTCACAAAATCAAGTGCACTACCCTAACTTGTTCAATCACATGGAACCAAAGTCAAAATTACTCCCTTGAAGAGACTAGAACTAGAAGACTTAAAATCACGTAAAGATAAATTTCCCCCTTTTACCCAATAAAATTTAAAACAACTTAAAACGAATACACGTCTATCATTGGGATATATTAAATCCAGTCAAACATTTAAAAGAGTGAAAGTATCTATTTCTAATCTTTTTCTTTACTTAACAATAGTTCTTAAAACATTTAATAATTATGCTCATTGAAAACATTATATGCATAACTATCTAAATACAAATAAATTCTTATTTCTCATTTTTCCAAAATAAATTTTCCACATTAATATTTTAATCAAATATTCTCAACATTAAATATATATATACAAAATACACATATATATACACATATACATACATATATATAATATATATATACATATATATATATAATATACACATATAAGTATTTAAAAATAACACTGAAACCCTAAATTGAAATTTAATAGTCGAACACAATTTATACAGTCGTGACCATGTTTCTTTTTACTAGTCGCGGCCATGTCTCTTTTTACCAGTCACCGACTCCATACACGGGGCCGACCGGTATAATGGGGCAGCGCTGGGGCTACTCCCATCGCCTCCTACCCTAAAGGTGACGGCTGTGAGAATGGCCACAACCCCTTCCCACTGTCGCCTCCCTTAGAGGGGCGACGGCTATGGGGAATAAACCCCCGCGGCCATGAAAAATACAGTGTTTTATATTTTCTTTTATTATAAATATTTTAATCACAGAAATTCCGAACTGTGAATTTCGTGTACGATGATTTTAATATATTATTTCACTCCTATTTCAAACAAAGTAATTTTATATATGTATTTGTATATGTATGTATATATATTTGTTACTGATATATATACATATATGAATACATATATAAAATTCATAAAAGACAATTTAATACTAAAACTAGGCAATAACTTTCATCAGGAAATTGAAAAAGAAATTTCAAACCCTTCAAATATTTTAACAATTTTCCTCTGTAAATTTCTACTATTAATATAAAACCCTGTTTTGCCCCTTTTATTTCTTTATAATCCCTTGTTTTCACAATTTTCACAGAGATTTAAAAATTTAACAACAGAGAATTTCTTTTCTTTCACAATTAAAATTCTTCATAGATCTTTCCTACAGTTTAAATAAAATTTTTACAAAATTCTCGAGAGGAACACAGGAAATACAAAACTAATATTTTCTCAATCATTTTTTTTTCGAAAGGAAACAAATGAAACGAAGAAAAATACCTGTAACTTGAGATTTGGCTGTAGAAATGAGAGCCTCTGTTGTCACAATCCTCCAAAGCTTCTTCAAAGCACCAAATCCAAGAAAGCTTTAACTAACCACAAAGATCCTCCAAGCAAAGGGATCTTCCACAAATATACAGTATTACCAAATTAACACAATACTGAAAGTTTTTTGCAAAAGCTAAGATATTTTTCCCATGAAGAAATTGAATAGCCTCTGTAATTTCCAAATCCCCAGATAATATCTGGAAAAATCCTCAACCAAAAATTATAATTGCACTGGCACACTTGTCGAGAGGTGCAAAATATCTATTAACCACTTCTCGGCAATCTTGCCTCTCAAGATTTGCATGTATTTAATACATTTAAAATTTAAAATTTTAATATTCAAATTTCATGCATTTATTTTATTTAATTTTCTAATTTTCAAATACAAAATTAATTTACAATTCAAATGCCATTTCCACAAATAATATTTAATTTAAATAAATCTATTTACACATTTAAACAATTTAATTTAATTAATTTATTTATTTAATTAAATAGATTTAATCTTTATGACCAAACCATTTAACCAAACAAACTAATTAATTAATTATATAACTTACAAAACTAATTTCTTTAACATTAAAATTTAATTTAAATAACAGTAAATAAAACATAATAAACTATTATTTAAATTGACATTTTTCCTTTCAAGTAATTAATCCAAACAGAAAAGTACAAGACAACCAAGACTCAAACTAAAATTGACAATGTACAGTGACCGGGTTAAAGACTAGACTAGGATGAACCTAACTACTACCTCCCAATCAACATTTCCGTTGAGTCTTGACACCCTCAGACCTGAGTAACTAGGTGGAGTCGGTGTCATGTACCTGCAATCCTGCAACCAAGCAATAACATGCATATATATATAAACCATTGTATAGGCACACCATGAGGAGAAAATCACATACATCACAGGGGACTCACAAGCGAGTGATGCAATTCCGTTCTCCACACCAATACACGTCACATCAGACTGACGAAATAAATAACTGTTAGTCCATCATAAACATATACATAGCAATAATCAACTGAAAATAAACATCTACACTATCTCAAAGCATGTCTGAAATCAGTAATCACCATACAATGTATCATCATGTCACAGAATAAATCCACTGTCGCTCAAAACCAATGATCAAAATATCCAAACAAAATATCATAGTCTAACTGTGTGAAAACATAACAACAGAAAACATAAGCATAAATGGAGGGGTACTACACTTCACACGCTATTTTAATTAAAACCCTTTGATTATTATTTAATGGCTGCTAATGGATTTTAACCCTTCGTTGCTTTTACCAGTGGCGTTGGGTGATTTCTTTTAAGTAAGAAGGGGCGAATCTTCAACCAATTAGTTCTTTCACTTTCAAGCTGCTTCAACACAACATGCCTATTGCAATGCAAACACTTTCATATTAAGGTAATGGCTATTAAACCTCCATTCCTTTTACTGCTGGTGTTGGAGAAATTTTGTAGTTGAAGTAAATGTCGCTAGCCAAGGTATTTTCTCGTAGGTCCACTATTTCTCTCATCCTTGCACATGTGGGAAGGATACTGGAAAAGCTTATGGGGTCGGGCTTTACACCTGCCAGTCGCATTTGGTTGAAGCTTTCTAAAGCCTATTCAATAAATCTGGTGGGTTGGCCACTTTCATAGACGTTTCCACTGTAAATATTTTTTTGTATTGTTTCTTCAATATTTGTACTTTCTAGCTCACTGGCAACTTCCTAGCATCAATAATTTCTCCACTATAGTGATGTGACACAATGGATTTTGTGTTACCTATGATATGCTTTCCTCCAACTGTTATAGAAGTCTCTTATCTACATTTTGTTCCCTGCCCTCTTATCTGCATTTTGTGCCCTCTTCTCTGTGTTTTGCATCGGTTCTTTTTTAACATTTTTAGGTTGAAAAATTTACAAAAATCTGGAAAAGCGCCTACACTTACTTTCATGCGTAGTGCAAATCCATAACGACTGGAATAAATAAACAAAAGAAAACCAAAACCATTTTTAACGAATCCACATACTGCGAAATGTTGTTCTTTTTTTTGCTTGAAATCATTGTGCAGTGGGTTGTTAACAAGTTATTGTTGAGGATTTCAAAGCTTCAATCATGGTGACTATCATAAAATTGTCCAGCGGGCTGTTGGCACTGCTTAACAAGCAACACCTTGTGCTAAAGCTTCATGCATTCACAAATCTTGACAGATTCATGGACACCTTTTGGCCGGAGATTTCAATCAGCATTTCTATAATGTACATACTTATTTTTTTGTTCTATCTTTTGGTTCAATTTTCTTTGGTTAGATACGTTGTTTTAGGGACTTAAATTTCTTTTTAAAGCTATAGTTTGGTTTTTAGGGTTTTGGTACGATTACAATTGAGTATGATTTTTTGATAGAATTTTCAAGCTTCCACAGTTCATATTAACTAGAAAGAGACCTTCACGAACGAATTTTCAAAAATAAACTTGTATTGTTTTCAAGGTTTTAATGCAAACGATTTTAATTTTTTTCGTTTAATTAGAGAGCTTAAAGTTTGAAACAGAGGGCTACGCACAAAACAAATTTTGGAGAAATGATTTAGCTTCATTTTTAGGGTTTCAGTAATATCAAACTTTGACTACTGTATATAGATGATTGTGTTTCACCTAAGTTGTATAATTGGAACTGAGGTCAGTAGGTTTCTGAGTCTCCATAAGACTTTCTTTTCATATTATTTTCTATTTGTGTTATTAATTGGTTTTTACTATTTTTGAAGAATTAATGTTTGAGTGGTGTCACTCTTTAGGTAAAAAATCCTCTCAAGAATAATGTGATATAAAGTAAATTGACCTGTATGGTGAAACTATTTAGATAAGTACACATTTGGTGTCATGGATTCTCTTTTTCCTTTCTCACCTATACAGTTTCTCTAGATGCCTTTTTCCTAAAGTTATGAAGTATAGAAGCTAGAAGTGGCTGATAATAGATATTTAATGTTTTGAATTCTTTGGTTTGAATTGAAGTTGGTATACTTTGAGGTTTGACAGGGCTTGTGTTTTGCATTAGTGTTTTCCAACATTTAGAAATGTTGCTTTTTTGGCCTTAAGCTTTTGTGATAAGCCATGCTAGACTTAGCAGATTAGAGTAAACAAATGTTTGTACGTGCCTTACTAAAGACTTGATTTTGTTTTTTTTTGTGGATTTATATTTGCTGGAAAAGTCTTTTGAGATTTGTGAATTTAGTGGATAATATTTGCTCACTTGTAGTGAGAGATTTGAAGTTTTTGAGAGGCCATGCATTAGTGTAGTTTTCCATGGTAGTGTGGTCTAAATTTTGTGTGACTTACTAATTATTTGAGGACTAGATTTAAGCATGACCTGACTGAGTATTAGTGTATAGACCTCTCTTCTATTTCACAAACAAAGAAAAATTTCATTACCACTTATTTTTGACAATCAAGGAATTTCACCCTTTTTTTAATGGGTGTGGTGTTATGGCAAAGATATGACCCATTTTTTGTGGTATAATTTTTCAGTTGTAGGGTTCTATGGTTCATGCTTAGAAAATGTTAATTTTATGATATGGCGTTAAACTTGTTTGGCAGAGATGAAACATTAATGCTTGCTTTCTTCATATGTTTTATGCATTGTAAGTAAATTATATTGATGTCTCCAAAAATGCCTAAAGTATGTGACTGAAATGCATAAGCACAGCTGGTTACAGTAGGAAGAGGGAACTTAAAAACCAAAGTGTATGGATTAAAAGATAAAAGTGCAAAAGGAAAATATTTGAACTAGGGGTTGAGTGCAAAATGGGTAAGACCTAAAAATGTCAGAAAAGAGACTGTTTTATTCAATTTTGTACAAATTTGAAGCAAAAGAAAGGCCTGTTGTTAGAAAATAAAGCTAACAAAGTACATGGATGGAGTGAAAAGGTGACCTTGGTTTTATAAGAATTCAAAGTTGAAGGGTTGGCCCCATTATCAACTACCATAACAGGTGTATAGAAGAATGCAGAGTAGAGTAAGGAATGTATGTGGCCAAGTGGAGATGATATACTGCTCGTGCTAATGAAATCCATGGCTGGGGGTAAAAAGTGGCCCCCATTCACACAATTCATATGATAATGCAGAGTAGGACTAGTGCCATCACAACCACTATAAAAGAGTAGTATAGAATGCCAACTAAAGGAAGGACTATTCACGACTGAGTGCAGATAATATACTTCTCATGAATGGAGCATAAGTTGGCACCTACTATTAGGAGTTTTTAACTTAATTTATATACATTAAACTTCTATACCATCTCACAGATTGGGCAAAAGGTGGCGTGATATACTGCTCTTGCTAATGAAATTCTGAAATCCATGGCTGGGGGAAAAAGGTGGCCCCCATTCACACAATTCATACGAGAATGCAGAGTAGGACTGGTGCCTTCACAACCACTATAAAAGAGTTGTATATAATGCCAAATAAAGGAAGGATTGTTCAAGGTTGAGTGCAGGTAATATACTTCTCACATGAATTGAGAATAAGTTGGCACCTACTATTAAGAGTTTTTACCTTAATTTATGTACGTTAAACTTCTATATCATCTCACAAATTGGGCATGTTACCTCTAGACTCGTCAGATTTCAACTTGAAAATTTTAAAAAATAGAATTTCAGATTTTGGTCACAAATTTTCAGAATTTTTTTTTTATAGCCATTTTTTAGTTTTGTACTATTCCAGATTTGGTTCGTATTAGTGATATTGCAACTTTTTTGATTATGATGAAAATATCAGGGATGCTATGTTAGCCATGTGGGAGAAGTCCAATCAAGGGAAGGTTATTTACAAATAAGTGAAGAATATATTAGCCCTCAATGGTTAATAGATGATAATGTATGAAATTTATAATAAAGCATCTTTCTTGAAAACCTTTTTTTATTCTAAAATAGGTTCATGTCTATGAAGAAAATATAAAAAGGTGTCTCATCTTTTCTTGATTATAATTTTGGGGTTGTATTATGGGGCCCCATCCCAATGCAATACCAACATAACAACCAGACACCAAACAAAACACCTATGCAAACTACCCATGCATGGGCACATGCATAAAAGAAGGCCAGAGAAAGCACTATACATACCCTATAAAACATAGATAACTAAGACTATAAAAATGTGCATCAATAGCCATACCAGGTGTAGCAAGGAACACAAGAAAAAACCAAACATAAAAGAGAACCCTTTATACAGCCATGCCACAAACACATCCATACACTACCTTATAGCTTCTCCATCGGGACACAATTGGACCAGCTAGCATTGATCTCCATTGATCATAAACCCCATTCAGGACTCTCCAATACTAAACATAGAACCACTTGACTTTAGCCAGTCTTGCCATTGTAAAATCCACCAAACCATTTATATGGATTCCCATTATGAGTTTGGCATGCCTCATAGGCTGAGATAAATCATTGTTCCTAAATCTTGGCAAAGTGTAACAGCTGACAACTTCCATAACACCTTTGTCATGAGACACAACCACATGCTTAATAACCATTTGCAAATCTCAATTCAAATCCATTAAAATTCCCACATCCTAGCACAAAACCCGAATTTCCTCCTCTGAAGCTAAGCATGAAGAAAACCTTGCATTGATTGAGCCTTGCAACTAAATATCCATAAGCTCCTATTCTCGTCCTCCCTAAATTTTAGAAGCGTAGTAACAATCATAGTCACCATTTACTCTTTAAAATCTGCTAATATGGAAGCATGAGAATTAACAACACTTGTATCAGCAATACCATCTAGACTGAAAACAACTTTAGCCAGCCTCAACAAGGGCATATTGGTGCAATGGAATATTTTTTTCTACTATAAATAGTTAGCCTTAAGAAAAGCAATTTACATTTTCTAGCTATTTTCCCCCTTGCCCTTTAATATATTGGTAGAGTATATCTTGCTATCGCCGTAACCATTGCACCTCATTGAGGTGCAAGTGCTAGTGAATATAGCATGACTCGCATAAAATATGGCCACATTTCCCCATGTTAATTAAATAACCAACTATGAGCCTTCATATAGATTTATTTGTTATATAGTAGCATAATGGTTGAGGTTTACTATATGAATTAAGGACATAAAAGCAGATTTCTACACCCACCTCTGTATAACCCCAAGTTAGTGGGTGAAGTAGTGATTTCAACGATTGATGTAGTTCTAAATGAAGCCATTAAAGGGTGCGACTCCCAAGAGCAACATTGCTTAAATACGGTATTAGATCTAATTAGAATAATCCTCAAGTGAATAAAAGAAGTAAAAGAATTAAGCTGAGAACATGGAATGACAGTTATAAATAAAACATACGTGTATATAGTATGTACACTAATTATGGTTACCTTGAAATTAAATAATATCCCATAAATAACTTGATAGGATTTTCAATTCATCTCTTGAATTACAATATCTAATGAAATGACATGTTCAAAAGAATTATAGAATAGGAAATATGTTGCACATATTGGATAATATTTTGGCATGGTATCAACAAACTTGAGTAATAAGTGGCAAAGATGATATGGCTTATACGAAACATAAAATCATTATAATGTGATATAGCCTATATGGCTTATGTAACATAATTGAAGATATCCCCAATAACTATCATAGCCACAATCAATTGCATGAATAATACAAAATAACAAAAAATCACTTGACATCTCAATCTCATTAAGTTAAGAAGTACTATAGGAATCAAAGATGTGTCTTACCTTTTTACTCAAAGTTAAACAATGACAATTAGTGACTCAATTTACAAGAAATGCTAATTCTAGTGGAATCAACACAAGCACAAAGAGAGTTATTTTCAAGGAAGCAATTTAATGAGTTCAAGAATTGTTTACTATGATAACATATGAAATACTTAAATAGGGTTAAACATTGGATCTAGCAAGTAACAATAAGCACATAATACCAACTAGAACTAATAAATGACATCACAATCACTTTATCTTTCACTTTTAATTTATCTGACCATTGATTAATAGAATGCAAATAAGAAAGTAAGGTAAAGTGATTCAAACACAAGGTGGGGTCTTACATATTACAATACCTTGTGTATCCCTACATGTATTTCTATGACTTATAAGTAATCATTTGCTCTCATGTGAGTGATTCATGCTTATGTATACTTCATGACTCCGTGAAGTTGTGTACTACTACTTACAACAAATGTCTTACAAATAATCCATGTGTACATGCCATGTATATGTTTTGTATGCTTCACTTCTTTTGAATATTTAGATGTTTGCTTATGTCTTAAATGTTTTCAACATATTTACTTCATGAATACTCTTCCCATGTATGCTGGTGTTTGATTCATGCCTCATGTGTATTTGAATGCAATTCAAGACTTGCATGTATAGATGTCCATAACACTCAAGCCTTTTGTATTCAAATGCTTTCAAGTGTGTGCCTTGTGACTGATGTATTCAAGTGAATACCTTGTGGCTTACATTATGATTTGCACATGATCATGCACATACCTTGTGATTGGCATTTATAAATATACTATCTCTCTTAACTTGTATTCATGTGTATATCTTGTGACTTGTGAAATATACTTATGCTTCATTAAGTATTTCCTTGTGTTAGCTTCATTTTGGATGTGTCTTCAGACAAGATTACTCCATGGTATCTTATGCTTAAAAGGTTAGTTGAATTTTGTCAAAATTCTTTTGAGTTGGGGAGTGGTAACTATTGTAGTAAAAGATGTTTGGACTTGTGATTGTTTGAGGACAAGAAATCTTGGGTGGGAAGGATTGTCATATCCCCGAAACAGGACACCAAAAATAACTAATAGTTGAATAACAAATAAATAAACAAAAATATAAATACTAAAATATAAATTATAATAATCATTAGAATACAATATAGATAAATGATAATATATACCATTTATAAATATAATACTTCTTGTGCTAAGTTAACTGATATAAACCATAAAAAGAAAAATATGTAACATATAAAATAAAATATATAATATACAACATTTAAATGAAAGCAAGCAGGGGTTAACAAATACACCGTCAAACCAGTGAGGGTCGGGATAAAAGAGAGCCGAGCTAGGGATGAAACGGCTCAAGCAAATCAAGCAACGCGTGAGGACAAGACACGCCCAGTGCCAGCTTTAAGGAGGAACAAATCACCTCTGAGGAGAATCATCATAGGAGTGAAAATAAGGTATCGTTTATTGAAGAAGGCCGAAGTTAATTGACGTCGCGGGATTGAGATATAAACACAATGTTTTGATCGTTGGCTTTGTAAATCAAAATCCTTCTTGCTCATGTGGTATTTGAAAGGTCAAATGCAGACCTATGAGCTTGCTTGCCCGACTCCCTAAGCCATCATATATATTTGAGAAAAATAGTCGATAAGTTAACACGCCAACAATCTGAGTATATGGTAATTTTTTTAAGGCAATGATTGTTGTGGGAAGAAGCAGCATAATAAAGAGTGTCAGTTGTTAGGACGGCTATCAAATTGTGTTAAGAGCCTATGAAATAAAGGAAAGACTCCTAGGCAACGAATCATAATTAAGGAGTGATTCAAAGGTAGCGATCGGTGAAGGAAGGGATGCGTCCCTTGTCAAGAGGTATAGTAAGTGGTATCTCTCTTCAAGGAGACTTAGGATATCCGTAGAGCATGAAACATAAGGAGAATGATATAGTTGTAGAGATTCGGACTTATATTTACGGATTATTTGGAGATTAATTCAGCTTCTACAGAGATCAGGGTTGCCCCAAATGAGCATATAATCTTCTAAATTAGGCTGTGAATCAAGTAAAATATTGCAGACATCCAGAAAAAATAATGAATTGCATAAATTAAAGGCTTATTTCTACCCTAAATCATAAGACTAAAGGCCAAATCAAAGTGAATCTATAAAGGATACACACCTGATAAGCAGATCTAAAGATACAATATGCAGATATAGACGTGCAGACCTGAAAGAGGTGTGTGCAGATTTGAGAAAGAAATATGGGAAATATCGAATAGAAGAGGAATATATTCTGGACAGAAGTATGTTTGAAGGATATTCTTTGGAAAGCTAATCACCAAAGATAATAGCAAACTGTGTATATCTTATCGAACCATCAGAAATAAGGAATAGATAGCAGTTCAATCGGAATAAGGTTGTACATACTCTAGATTATTTATGTTTATTAATCTGAGGTATGATATATCTTACTATTATACACAATTATATGTATTATTTCTGTAATATGCTTGATCTCCTAAGTGTGAAGGACCAGATCGCGTGGAGAGAAAAGACAGATCAGATTATGGGAAATTATATCTTGAGAAAATCCAGTTAGTGTGCCAATTCAGAGGTAAGTATCCTCACCAACTAGTTAAGCATTAAGGATTATGGAATCAATAAGAATTACTTGAATAGTGGGTTACTGTATGATAACTAACCCTATATCTCATCCAATATCAGCGAATGTTTATAATTCTCTAATTTGGGATAAATTATGATTTCGATCAAGTACAATATGATAAGTTATGCATATTAAATGACACATTTTTCTAGTATATTGAGTTTTACCTTTTCACCAAAATGAATGACTAATTCCACATCTAAAGATTGATGGATATTATTTATCTATGCCACAATAATGTTGCTTATAAAAATTATTGTACCTCATTAAGCCATTATGACTTTTACTACAAGAATAGATTTCAGGCCAAAATCTAATACCCACTGACGATAGGAAGTTTGTGGAGGGAAAGGTTGGTAATTCAGTCAATTGATGGATAGTCCAAGACAGGTAGGAACCTTGAGGGAGTCCACTTGGAGACCGTTCATGTGCCCTTGGAAAAGTAATTCTTCCATTCGCCGATGAGGTTAGGAAAGAGGAAAAAAGGCGAAGTTCTATTCCAATCAAGAGTAATAACTCATATTAGATTATGATGTGTTTTATGCACTAGATAGTAATAGGGTTTATAAGAATGTGACGCTTTCATATAAATGCATTTGTCTTATTCTTAATGTGTACAACTTGAATTACCTAATCTAGTTATGAACAAGGATTTTGTGGCATTTGTTTGTTATGCTTGATGTGTGCAAGTCCTAAAGGAAAGTTTCATTTAAAAATTAATTGATTGGTAAACACAAATCCCTTACCCTAACTTGTGCATTTTTATGTCTCTGATAAGGGGATAATACACAGATCAATTTTGAAACCCACAAACCTATCAGGATTAAATTCCAAGGGGTTATCCCATATTTCTGATTATCTTCCAATACCCCAAATATTGAATGTGAGGCATGTTCCCTTAGGTATGTAGTAGACTCAAACTTGGAATGCCTCTATAGAAACTTGTGGAAGGCTAAGAGGAGTGGAAGGATGTTTATGAAAGCCTTCCTTGGAAGTGGCCACTAAGTAGGGAAGCTTTGGAATGTTTGATACTTGGAGATGCCTATCTTTACCAATTACTTCATCCATTTCAGCCTTGGTATGTGCTAGAAGTTTGGGATTTAGGATAAGCTCAGCAAGTGTCCATTCTATCACACTACTTGATGTGTTAGTTTCTACAGTGAACATATCCTACTTGAAACACATAAAATAAAATCAATTATAATATAATTTTTTCACTTTAAATACTATGAAAAATAACACACAATATTCCAAACCCACTATCTACTAGTGCATTAGTATATCTTAAACATATATAAAATTATTATAAAAGGAAACAAGTTTACATCTAGTATAGTTAAAGTTACCTTAATCTTTAAGATGAATTCCTCTAATTATAACCTTTCAACTTAAATTTAAAAATCATAAGACCTTATAATTCATGCCCATAGTTTAATTTTTTTATTTCTTTTTCACTCATTTGCATAGTTTAAATTTAATTGATAAATTTTTAAATGATCAATTATTTTTTACAAGCATTAGAAATATAAATGATAGTATTAGTTACATTTCTATTTGAATATTTAATGTTAGCATGCACATTACCCTATTTTGTACTATCATTCTATAAAATATAGATATATTAAAATACTTATGTGCATTTTACGCAAACTAGAAAGACAAATTATCTATATATTCAAAATGTTTATGCTATACTTAATGCTTGGCAAATCAAATGAACATAGAACATTGTTAGTCTTATTTAAAATAAACTCAAATGCTATTTGATCACACTCTATTCTTCTCAATAATTTTATATTTTCTACCTAAACAAACAACTATCTTAGCATGAAACTCTATACTTCATTTTTCATCTTAATTTCAACAAAAAAATAGGTATAATATTTCTAGTGCATCATATCAAAAGTAGATATTTTACCAAAAGAAGACTCTTGTTATTATCATCAGACAACCTCACTTTCTCACCATCAAAATTCTTTTGTTTAGAGATAAGCGTGCATCCAAAAAATCTAGATTTTCTCATCTATTGATGGTGGCATGGTATTTTGCAATCATCTTATTTAAGATATCATCGAACCGTTTTGCTAGCTTCTTCATACTCCCTTGTATCCTATGCAAATCCATCCATGTAATAAAGGGTATAAAATCACTTATATTAAAATACCCTAATTTAGTCATGAGTTCCACTATATATTTTCCTTGAACTGGTTGACCTCATCTCCTTGACCCTTGAAAACTTGCTTGCTTAAAATCATTTGACCTAGCACATTTACTGTTTGGTTATTATAGCTCTGGAAAAAGAGGGATTTAAGCATGTGACCTATCTCAACTTCTCTTACTGGCTACTAATCATCTAACGCCTTACCACCTAGCATGTGAATATTGCACAGTTGATAAAAAAAATTAAGGTCAAATTTAGCCAATTTCTTTTAAAAATAAATCTAACATAATACTCACTTTTAAATAATTTTAATTTATCAACTAACATAAATATGTTAAATACTTCTATTTGAAAAAGTATTCATCAATGGTTGTAGCGGGCTTAGAAACATCTGACAAGCATTTTTCATTTTGGGATGAGAGCAATATTATAGTGGCAACCTTGTTTCACTGTAGCTCCTCCAAATAATTTTTTAAAGATTCTGGCATTGATCATTTTTCTTTGATTTGACTTTAAAATATTTGGATGACATACTAGGAAAGAGGATTGAAATTCTAGTGGTCAAACTTTGTAGAAGCTATTGAAGTTTTTCAAAAGATAAGTTAGGATTTGGTTTGTTTTTGTTTTTTTTTTTAAATTTGGTTATTGTTGAATTCAATAGGAGAAAAAATATTATTCAGAGTATGATGAAAAGGGAAATATTTATGTAGTCTTCAAAATGCATATTTACCATATTTATTAATTAATTGAAAATAACAAATTCAAATAGTTAATTAATAAATAAAGTTAAATGTAAATTTTAGGAATTGGATAAACAATAGTTAACAAAAAGAAAAGCATGATGGAAACTTTGAAATGTCTATTGAAGATGTGGCTTGTCTCTATTCAGAGAAAAGAGAACTTAAGATAGACTATTAGATAATTTTTTTGATTGAATGAAGTATTTTTTCAAATATATATTTTTTTAATAGTCAAATAGTTAATAATAATTTTACATCATATCTACATTAAAAAGTGATAAATATTTATCTATTTTTTAATCGACGATTTTATATCATCCACAAATATTTTTTTAGTTATTCAATACTAAGGAAGCACAAGCTTTTGATTGAAACCTCTTTGACCTCATCCCTTATGACTTCAGGGTCTTGCACTCACGTCTACACAGCTTGATTGTATTTATTAATTAATTGAAAATAAAAAAATGTAAATGCACATTCTCCTGATTGCATAGACAATACACCTGCACTCAAAAAGATTTGATTTCTGATGGATTCATTAAGAACCATTCAACTTCACCAATAAATCACAAATCCTTTACCCTTTTCTTATTAATTAAAATTATTTAATTGCTAAACTAAATGATAATAGTAGAAATTATCTAAAGCACCCATATCATCCTCTAAATAAATTTATCAATTCATGGCCTCATAAGCCCGTGGTTTACAAATAATCAAAAATAAATTAAAATTTTCTCACAAGAATTTACCAAAAAACAAGTGAGTATAACTGTAACGCCCATAATTTACACTAGGGAAAAAATGCAACTAACTATTTTTTTTTTGAACAATATTACAATATACTAACATTTAGCAACCATACATGTGCATGGTACATGCATTGCACATTGGGTGACATTGCTTATGCTAAATTGTCACCAACATGTCGCTCGAGAGGGGTAAGGAAATGTAAACGATTTTGAGTTGACTCCAAATATAAAGTTTACAAGACTCTTAACTACCAACCAAAAGTTGATGCTCACTTTTGCATAATAGTTAATGTCCTTGTTAGACCTCCAAGGTATGGGTTCTCACATGGGGAAGCCTATAAATATTATCAATTTGATTTACTAGAAAACCTAAGGATTAATTGATGAAACAATATTGGAAATGAAAATGATTTTGGGTTGACTTCAATTATAAAGTTTACAAGACTCTTAACTACCAACCAAAAGTTGATGCTCACTTTTGCATAATAGTTAATGTCCTTGTTAGACCTCCAAGGTATGGGTTCTCACATGGGGAAGCATATAAATATTATCAATTTGATTTACTAGAAAACCTAAGGATTAATTGACGAAATAATATTTTACCTGATAACCCTACCCCATCTAACCACCTTAATAATATCGATGATAATTCAAAATTTACGCTTAAACTTGAAAATTCTAAATACTAGAATGTATAAAATATTTGTAAGTTATTTTAATTATTAATCATTTGATCAATTTATTTTTATCTAATATTTATCTATATATTTACTTACACCCCTCTCTCTATATATATATCATTCTTTTTACTTAAAAAGATAAATTTAAAAATAATAAGATTAAGGAATATCACATACAAATAATTATATATTAATTCATTTACATATTACATATTATTATTTTCCCTTAAAGAAAAGGGGAAGAAGAAAACGAATAAAGAGAGATTTAACTTCTTATAAGAATTTCTATTAGATACTAATCTTTACTCTTGTTTAAAATCTTATTTAATTTATTAAATTCATTTTAAAAGGATATGGGGACATATTCGGCTCTCCCTTAATGAAGGAACGTTCTAACATAGATTGCCCCACGATCTTTATTTTCTTTTAAAACAAACAAAAAACTAAAAAGACTTCCCATAAGGGTCGACGTGGGCCTTAGACGGGATTTTGTTTTACATTACGTGTCTATTTATTTATTTAAATTAATAGTCTTATATATTGGGTAAATCATTCAAACGTGTGAATAGGTGGAAGACACTAAAATAACAAGTGATGCAAGCGTTGAGTTATTGCCGGAGAGAGTAATGCATTTAGATTTAGAGGAAAAGTAGGAAAAGATGTAGTTAGTAAACTTAGAATTTGTATTGCTTTTAGTTTTGTTTAAATTAGATCAATGAGACATTGATAAAGTCGCAAATGTCGAATTGGTCTGTAGGCAGTGTTAAGTTATGTCTCATATGACATAATAGTACTTGCAAGAAGAAGAGGGAAAAAGTTAAAACAATAGCCTTTTTTGAGTAAAATTAAGGTTTTGAAAAAAATACCATTTAAAAAAAAAAATCCATTAAAGTTGATTAAATTGCTTGGAAAAAAAATTATACAAATATATATTAATAAAGTATGTGATTGAAAAACTATTAAAAAATTAATTAATTAATTTAAATATTAAAAAAATTATATGTAAAATAAAAATCTTAAACAATATGTTATAATGTTAATTTTGAAACTTAATAGTATTGAATTAATAAATATCTTACTAAAGTATAAATTTATTAACAAAATTAATTAAAAATTTTAAATGTTTTGTTAAAAATTTAATATAAGTTTCTTAAAAAAATTTTAAAAAATTAATTAATTAATTTAACTTTTAAAAAATATATATGTAAAATAAAAATCTTAAACAATATATTGTAATATTAATGTTGAAACCTAATAATATTAAATTAATAAATATCTTACTAAAGTATAAATTTATCAACAAAATTAATTAAAAAATTTAATATAAGTTTTTTAATTTTTTTTTTAAAAATTAATTAATTAATGCATAGCAAGTGGCTTAAATCTATATTAAATGACCAAAGTACCCTGACCATGCGTGGCCACCAAGCCATTCCAGTGCCTTCACCTCTAGCCAGATGTCATTTAATGCATTTAATTTGCATTCATGGATTACGTACCTCTAGCCGCCAGTTTTATAAACTATGCATTTGCTTAAATTTATTTAATCAATCTATGCGTTCGCATTTTCTTGAATTTTTAAAACGAAAATGATTTACAAAGCTACTCGAACGAATAGAAAAATAGATAAATGCTAATTTTCCAATATAAAAAATAGCTCTCCAAATTCAAAATATACAAAAAAATAAGTAATATGTTAAATGCCAAAATATGATTGGCCGATACTGCCCGAGAAAAGCATTTTGGGCGAATGCAATAGTTTTCCTGCCTGGTGGCAGGAACTAATAAAATTAATCCTTCATTCAAAAGAGAATGTAGTAATTCTTAACCTTTACTATTATTTGCTTTACACCTACTTCTATTTTATTTTATTTAACATGATCTTTTCTTATCCTCTATTTTTTTTAATGCTTTAAAAGGAGTGAGAATATATTCCTCCATCTTTAATTAAAAATAAAAGGGATCTCTAACTATGAGGATCGTGTGGAGGCTCAAAAGTTAGGGTCAATACTATGAGAAATGTAAATGTAACTGGACTTTCTTTCTTTGTTAAACGTCAATACTAGCCCCCTTAAGCCGTGTCTTATCTAGGGGAGAGGACCCAGTACCTGAACATGTTCCAATAGTTGTGATAGTAGTTGTCTATATAATGCCCAATATTTTTATCAATATTGTACCAATAGTTGTGACTTTAAAGTTGTTAGTGTTGATGATGACTACCCATAATTAAACAAGATGTATTCCTTTGAACTAAAAAGCAACCAATCATGTGATTCCACATCAGAGCTCAATAAAACATGCTCTAAATGCACAAGTATTGGTCTCACTTATTTTTGGGGCCTTTTTGGACACCTTGACAAAAATCATGTTGATGTGGCATCATATTTGATGATGTGACCTTGAAGCCTTAGTTATAAGCAGGGGACTTGCCAAGTAAGCTACTATAAAAAATTGGGAGTGATTTGAAATTTCCACATAGGATAATTAGAAGTGCGAAGTTAGGGTGCACAACTATTGGGTCCTCTCGCCTATATTGTCCCAGTTGATTTTATTATTATCTCCTTTCTTATTTATTACGATGATCGTTTCTTGTATATATATATATTTTGGGGGTTTTCTTTAATAAGACACTCCCTATTATTTATTTCAACAACATAGCATCCCATTTAATCATCGCAAAATTTGATTTAGGGCATTCAAAGGACAAAAGAGGCTGCACATTAAGTGAGTCAATTTTAATATTCCTCCAAGTTTTTCAAGAACTATTCAACCCTAAAATCGTTAACACATGCTTACCCTTATTCATCGTTCTTTTATTTTGCAAGAATGAATCTGACGACAAAATGAAACATGGCGGGGAAAAACAACAAACCGATGTTATATCACACATTAATATTGTTTTATCCTCTTAGGTATATCTATTTGTTTTAGTTCATTTGATGCAAGAATCTCTTTATTTTTGAGGCTGCAACCCCCAGTTTAGCAATATATTTAGATATGTAAATCTCTCTGTATTTAAGTGTAAGGAGTAAAATATATTTCTAGCTGTTTGTTTATGCAACACATAGCCGGGATGCAAGGGATGGTTGAAGGGTAGGAAGTGGATTCAAAGTGGTCAAGGACATGCAATAAGTTGTACAGAGCATGATATTATTATTATTATTTATTTAGGGGATAATGAACTAGTGCAGGAAATCTTTATGATAGGCTTGCTGCATAGGCAGGTTCAAGGGCATCGATAGTGTTGTTGCAGCCCATGCTAAGGTTACCTGTTTGTGGCCTAACTAACCAAGATCTCTATTTTAAGAGGGGGTGATTTATTACCCCTATGAATATGTCCACCTTTGGTTGCACAGGAACATGTTACTCTATGCTATATCTGAGGCATTTCTGATTTCATAGTCAACGTAGCACTGCATTGAATAACTCAAAATACCTAATGCAATAAAACTCTCCAGATTTCTAAATACATATTAACTAGTTTTTTTTAATTGAAAAGGGGTGTAAAAAGTGGGATTCTCCTATGACTAAATATTATGCCTATACTTGCCATGCAAATACATTTACTGCTATGAACAAATTATCTTGATATTTTGTAAGACTGAAATTATACCACCATGTAAAATAGTAGAAGGAAAGACCTCTAAAAGAAAATGTAGTCCTAATTTTAAAGGAAACATCCATGAATGTTTTGAAGAGAATACTAATGCTATTTTCTTGTTGCTTTCCTTAAACTAGTAAAATAAAATGATATCTACCTTTCTATATTTTTGAGTATATTGAAAATGAATAAATGTTTAATGAGCAACACACGTTTTCATCAAAAGTAGAATAGCAAATTTATATTATGATTATGTCCATATTGAATGAATACTTGAACTAAAACACACATTTTTCTCTAAAACCAAGTCATTTATATGGAACTTTTCAACAACATAGTGTATTTCTCCTCTAACCATAAAATCCATAGCTCCTTCCTCAAAATCATAGCATAAAATGTAAGTATTTCTTTTCTTTTCTACTTTCAAAATAGAATAAAAGCTACTTTCTCAAAAGTTACATATACATCTCTTTCTTTTATATAGCAAAGAAAATTTTCTCTTCTCATATGTACAAGATATTTATTTGTAGTATACATAACCAGATCGACATCAACATACAAGACATGAGATTATCTTTCTTTTCTTTCTCATTAAACCCATATCAAACCCATCACTCCACCAAGGTGGTTTACATATAGATACTTTATAATAGCCTTCCAATGCTATGGCATTCAACTTCAAACGATAGATTTACTTTGACATAATAACACCATCTTTACTCACAAGAAACATGGCTATTCCAAGAACTATTTAGCTTCTTCCAATATGCAAAAATACACACAAAATTTTCTCTAGAGGCCAATGGGGAGCTCACCTCCCAACCTTTGGTTGGAAAACCAACCACCCCTGAGCTAGGAGGCACCTTGGGAACCAGGTAAATACATGCAAGACAAATACATTTAACATACAAAATACACACATAAATTATACACACCCATCCAAGGGGATTTTCACATAAAAAAGAGTTCATTATGAACCCAAAATGGGGAATGGAGGGTGGACTACACACTCTATTTTGGGGACTCAAAAGAAAACACCATGAATAACAATCACCAAGTTTTTCAACCCATCATTACAAGCCTTCCTTATCATTTCCTTATCCACCCCAACCATTCTTCACATTTCACACAATATATGGTTACTCGTACCCTTTTATTAACCTCTCCTTTTAAAGGAGGAATAACTTGTCCCCATGGAGTTTTCTACTCCAACCATCCCAAAACTTGGGATGCTCTTCCCAAATTTGGGTGAGCCTATCCCATTACAACCCTTTTTTCCAACAACACCCACACAAAGAAAAAAAAACAAAAGAAAACAACACTTAAGGGAAAGAATTTCAAACACACAATTATATGTACATAGCAAGCAAATTTGAAAACATAAAGGGTTTGATGATCCTACCTTAATCCAAGCTTTGAAAGGAAGTGATGAGGATGAGCACAACTCCACCTCCTCCAAGCTTGCTTTTCAATCTCCCCAAGCCAAATTTGTAATACTCCTCGTGTTGTTGATACTCTTTTGTGTTGATTTTGTACTTGGTTTGTGATGGTGATTAGTTCACCAGATTGGTTGTGTGTGGATTCATAATTTGGTTGGTTTGTTGCACTTGACATTACTTATGATACTTGATGATACATTACATGGCGATTATCTTATTTGGTTATGTTATGGTTTACTTTAATAATATAAGTGGTGATATTGTGATTCTAAGATGCTATGGATTCTTATGTGTTTGCTAGTGAGTCTTGGTGAAAGGATGGAGTGACATCACTTGCTCACGAGTTCCCTGCTACTTCGTGATTACCTTTCACGGTGTGTCTGCAATGGAGATTTACATGCTACATGACGTTTGTTTCTATGAAAGATGCAGGTATTGGACACCAACTCCACCTGTTTGACAAGTTTGAACGTGTCCCATAAACCCAATTCGGGTATGATGTTGAAAAGGGAGTTGATAAGGAAGTATCCCCGTCCCAAGTCTATCACCTCGTTGTGAGTCTTACAATGTCATGGTCTTGACCTCGTCTTTGTTTCAGTATTGGTTATTATTGATTATTTATTTATTTGTGAATAATAGTTATTTAATTAATCTCTATTTTATGTGTGATTAATTAATGTTATTTAGTTGAATAATTATTTGTAGGTTATTGTAGTTAAAGTTAATTAATTAAATTTTCTTGATTGAGTGTATAGTTTAAATAAAAATAATGGATGCTATAATGTGAATTAGAATATTAAATTTGTATAAGGTAAGTGGTATTGATTTTTGAATTTTTAAATTAATTAAATAGCATATAATGCTTTATTATTATCAAAAGATTTTTTATTTTTTTTTAAATAGTTAAATTATAATTAGAGTATTTAGGGGAGTGAGTGGGAATTGAATAAAAAATTCTTGTTTAAAAATGTTCTCGGAGAGAATATTGGCATGCTATGAATGGCAAGAAGTTACTTCACGGAAAGAAAATTGGTTGTAGAATTGTTTGTAGGTTTTGGAGGTTTCGGGTTAAAAATTAGAAGAGGTTTCCTCGAATTTATTTTTGGGCTTACATTTTGCATCTTGCTAAAAGTGAAGATTCGGAAAAGGGCTTAGAAGTTGAACTCTGAAGGCGAAGCTTTGCTCCAACCCTCGTTCTTTCAAGCTTCAAGAAAATAGGTTCCTTTACTATTTATTTAATTATTCTATTGTTTTGACAAGATTGTCTGTACAAATTTTATTCTGTAGAAAATTTGTTGGATGCTTTTGTGTAGAAAATTTTGTTAAAAGTTCCTCTATAGAAAAATTATGTTGACAACTTCTGAAGTTTCACCAAGTTTATTTTGTTGCCTCTATAAAAAACTTTATAGTGAAACCAGAGAACCTCGTAAAAGGCTATTTTTAAAACAATAGAAAAACACAGAGGAAAAATAGTAGAGATATTTTGAAACCTCTTAAGTTTTGGATTGAAAACCTTCCTGTTAAAATTAGGAAAAACCCATGTCCAATTTGTTTGTAGATGAATATGATTTAAATCTATTTTTCCAAATTAACTTATTTGTCTAGAATTTTTTTTAAAATAATAATAAAATTAACTCTGTGAAAATTTTCTCCCCTATAGAAAATCTAGAAGTAATTTTTTCTAGACAATACATATTGTCTGAGAATATATTAAAAAAAAATTAAGAAAAATAAAATAAAAATAATAATAATAAATATATTATTGGAGGGGGGTGGGCGGTCGACTGTTGCCATACCTCCCCACTCCCATGGTGGTACACAACCACCATGGTTACGCATAGTAGCCAAAGGCTGTTGGGCGCAACCTTGGTGGGGCTGCGGCCTCCCCACATAGGGAGGTATGCACTTTCGACCGTGTCATTCTTTTCAATAAAAAACTATTTTTTATTTTTTATTTTTATATTTTTTTTTATATTTAAAGATTTAAATTTACTAAATTCAATTCAATTTAAAATTGTTATCTTATATTATGAATATATATTATTATATATATGTGTGTGTATATATATCTATATATATATATATGGATTATAATTATGTGGATTAGTTTTATAATGTTAATTTAAATTGTCATATTAAATGAAATATATATATATATATACACACACACACACTTGTCTAAAATTATAGAAAAATATTGCATAGGTTATTTGTAATGATTTCATGTTGTTATTGGAAAAATTGAAAGAAAATATTTTATCAAATCAAATCGAGTGATCTTAATAAAAGAAATAGTTTGAGTTAACTGATAGTTTAATTTCCACAGTGGATATCGTGCAATGAGCTATCTTAAAATGTGATTGTTAAGTATAGTAAATTTGCATTCTTAAACAAAATCTTGATGTTGAATAATTATTTAATTCTTTGATTTTCTTTGATTTCTTTATTGATTTCCTTGAGTTAGGTTATAAACATGTGGGGGCCCTTAAATTAGTTGTTCTTTCTATGGATGTTAAGGTTATTATTTAAAACTTCTAGAGGCATGGGAAAATGGTGGTTTATTATATGACCTTTAAATTTGATACTTGTCTCTATTTTTATTTTTGTTGTCATTTTGAGTTTATTTATTTGAGTTGTACCATTTTTATGGGAGTTGATTTACATGACCTTTAACAAGATGATTTTGCCTCGCAATTGTCCTATTTTGTAGTGTAACATTCTTGTTGGTAAAACCACTTGGAATTTTTTGTTATGTTTTGGGTTTCTAGGGAGAGTGGCTCTACATGGGCACCAACACACAAAGGGGTTGTCAGGATAACCCATGTTGGTGTTTGAGTAATAAGTGATAAAATAATTAATTAATTAGGGGGTGGGTAGTTAAAAATTAACAAGATAATTGTGGATGCCTCAACCACCTATTAGTGCTTATGCAAATTAAAGGTGGTATGAGAAGGTCATGGTTGGCAAGATTGTTGCCTTGTTTCCACGAGAGGTTAACGGTTCCACACGAGTCACCTTATGGGGCTAGCGCCTAGAGAGGCTACCAAGATAACCATAGATGGGGGCCTACGCCTAGAGATAGGCAGTTAGGATAACCCATGTAGGACTGTGTGATGATACTCTCCTCTGGTTTCCCCTTGAGTTATTTTTGTGGCTAACCTCTAGAAGTGGTCTTTTGATGTTATGTTTCCCTTTATGTGTGCTCTAGCTTTTCATGTTTTGGAATTTAGTCTTGTGTATTTGTATGGATGTTCTTGGTCGGGGACCCTTTCTTATTTATTCCTAGGAGGGTGGTTGGGTGGAATGTGCTACACACCATATTGGGTTTCCCATCAACATTCGTTCTACACAGTATCATCTAGTTGGAGCTTGTACCAGAAGTTCACAATCTATTTCAGTTATTCCTTGTATTTTTGTATCATTTCCACATGTATGGGAAGTAATGATGCAAACTCATGTATATGAACCATGTAATGTATTGGAAATTGAAGTAATGTAAATGCACCTTTGTAATCATTTATGACTTATGATATTGACCTTGGTTTTATGTTATGTGGAGTATCTATGTAAATATATGTATGGAATCATTAGAGTTAGCCTTGGTTTACCATTTGTAATCGAACTTATGTAATGATCATGATGAATGCAAAAGTTAGTTAAGTTATTTGGAATCTATGTTTATCTTTTGTTATGGGTTAGATTTAAGCGATGCAATGTAGCATGCCCCAAAGGACTTGGGTGTTTGAAAGTGTATCATGTAATGTAATATTGTATAACGGTATTTTATATGTTTACTTAATATGTTCCTTTGTATTTTTTTAAGAAAAAATTGTGTGCATAGTAGTTGTCTTTTGGGGTTTGCATAGCAGGTGTTACAAAATCCAA